>JABFPT010001572.1:6234-24248 GCA_022817245.1 Nixonia krombeini | reverse complement strand
CCACTCTCTACCCCGCGTCGGTGTGTCCGCCAGGTCTCACAACAATAACGTGTTAAGTAATAGCGATGTAATGTGTGGGGGACAGAAAGGTATATAGTGTAGGTCAGAGGTAAAAAAAAAGTAGAGAAAGATGAGGGAGGGGGGGGGGGGGGGGGTGAAAGTGGGGACAAAACGAGACAAAGGAGTAAAAAGAAAAAAAGAAAGCGATGCTCTTTTTATTGGCAATTCAGAAACGTTAATGCTGTCCCGTTAAAACGGCCGAGCGTCTACGAACTACGGCGATTTACGGGCCGGCCTGACGCTCGGCCATAGCGTTAAATCGCGTGAAATACCGTTTTCGCCACGTGTTAAGGCGATGCAATTATCGAGGAGGTTCGCCGAAGGCGGCTCGCCCGTTGGCACCGAGGGTCCGATTCCGGAGGACCTCGCGACGCTCCGCTTTGATTTCATGAATAATTCCAGGAAATTACTACCGGGTCAATCCGGGCGACTGGGATTACGAAAAAAATAAATCAGTCCGCGACGCACCTATGGAATAAACATATCCACTCGGCTTCGCTCACCGCCTCATTAAAATGTATTTGACGGGCGTGTAAATAATGTGAAACGTGATTAAACGCTCGCGGTTTCTAGTTTCAAAATGGATATGTGACTTTTTTGTTATTCACCGAATGCGACTTCGACATTTATGCCGAAACGTGCCTTCGTTTTTATAACGGCGATCGAAATGCTTTCGAAAAAATGTTCTTCACATGTTTTCTTATTTTTTCACAAAGAACGTTGCCGGTCGAGAAAAGCAATTGTTTTGATAATTTTTGTAATGACTTTTTACTTTTCTCTCTCTCTCTCTCTCTCCCTCATTTGTCTCATTAAAATATACCTTTAGAGGAAAAAGGGAAAATTACTTTTGTAACGATTTGTCAAGACTATTTTTTCTATCCTCAAATACCGTTATCGTCCTTTTGAACATTAACTGTGCACGGGAGAATGTATTTTATTTTTACGCGAAAAAGGGAAAATCTCTGGCGAGGCAAATTTCAATTTCTCCCAAGCGTTGTCACATTCGTTATTGTTCTACGTTGTTGAACAATTTTTGAAACGGTCCAGTCCGCCGAGGGGAAAACTATTAAAAGAGAAGCAATAGTGGACAGATGTGCGAGTATCGATTTGCGTAGCTCTCGCTTTGAAAGTTCCCTGTATTAAACGCAGCTCTGTGAGCAGGACTATCGCTCTGGTTCATCGTCCCGTCAGAATTCTTCGCCATTGACGGAAAATAGTGGTCTCGTCTTACGCGGATAAAACTACCCGGAAAACTTGTTCTTTTCCCTCTTTACGACAACTTGGGTACAAACAAATTTCCAAGAATTTGAATATCCAAGTGTTTGTACCGTTTAAACGACGTCTGTGTCACGAATATTCTGCTTATTTCGTAAAATAAAGTGACGCTGGACGAGGAGCAGTGAGGTGTAAAATTTATTGCATTTGGAATAACCAGAGTTTACGTGTGTGATTTACAGAAAGAGGCGACGCAACGCGATGTGGAACGAGAGCGACGACAACGAATGGAGGCTGAAGCTCGAATACGCGAGGTTACGGCCGAAGCCGAACGAGCTCGCTCTAGGGTTCACCATCTCCAGAGAGAGTTGGCCAGGTAAACCGAAGCATTTTACGACATTCATACATCCCCTGCAGTTGACAAACGAGAAGGTGATATGAAATACGCGTGAAACGGCGAGATAAACAGCGCCATCTGAACTGGTATTGAAAAGCAAGCGTTTCTCTGAGATCTCCCAAACATTCTATCGTTTGAAAAAGATCTTTGAAATCTGCGTGCATAAAAAGTCCGATCGAGCCTGGGAAGATTCACGAGTGGGAATTCGGCAGTGTCGAATCGTAAACCGCGGCTGTGGAATAGCGCCGTTTCGGCGAACGCTTTATTTCCCGGGAAAATCTTGTAAATCGTGGCGTGTCGGTTGGGGGTGGCGTTCGGTGGGCCGCGACCGGACAAGCAGGGCGCGTAAGGCTCGCGCGTATAAATAACGAAGTCGCGTTCTCACGCAATAAGCCGGCGGCTGTGGATCCGGCCGTAAATCACCGATATTGGACCACCGCCCATAACGTATCGCGGCTCCCGCCACCGGTGACCCCGGATATTATCGGCCGACCTTTCGCAACCGATATTAAAAGTGCCCCGATGCGTCGATTCGAGCGTCGGCGATTCCGCACCCGCGGCTATCGCGAGCCGCGCGCCGTAATCCCCTCGACGGATAAATCTTCGCTGCTGGATACGCGCCCTTTTTCCTCCGGAGGAAGCGCCGTCCACTCGACCAGCGTTTCCGCGTGTCCTCGGTGGAAGACCGCCCGATTATTAAAACGGTTCGGTGTTATTCATTGCTTTTATCGATGCGAGCTTTTGTCCATCGATGCGAGCTTTATCTCGATCTCGACTTTTTGCCCGCGGAACACGAGTTTTTATCCACCTATCGCGAGTTTTTATCCATCGATCGTTGTAGAATCGATTTTCCGAACTGAAAAAAAGAGGAAAAGAGATTGAAGGAAAAATACAAGGGTTAAGCTCGCTTCGCCGAGTCGTTTATTCATTGTCGCAAAGTCCGGCCGAGATTTGCACGGCGATCTCGACGAGAACACAAGCTGCTTATAATCCTTGCAAAATTGATTACGAAAAGTCGACAATGCTTTGAAACGTTGACCTAACATTCGCCTTATTAGCCACGCTCATTATTTACATTCTTCGTTACACCTTTTTGCCGTACTATATTGATATTCAAATGTCTTATTTGCAATTAACCAACTAAAAAACAACAATTATTATTCTCACTGTTATTATTATTATTATTATTATTATTATTATTATTATTATTATTACTAATACTATTATTACACGCTAAGTAAATATTAGTTTGCGCAAGTATTTTAGGAGTGCTGCAGAAAAAAAATGTGCTCGACAAGCGATTCCGTCCAAAGGGGAAGAAATAGTAGGAAAAGCACGTTTCGCAGACGAGGAATTCCGCGATCAACATGCGAAACTCGAAGCGCGCGTTTATGAAGTCACGAAGTTGGCCAGCGTGGGGGTCGATGGCAAAGGATAGCCGCCGCCGCGTTTAAAAGGTCCGCGCGACGATCTGCCCTTAAAGCTTAAAGCTGCCGCAGCATCGATCGCCGCGCCGTTCGCGGAACAATGCCGCTTTCTCCGTCCCACCTTCTATCGCTAATGCCGCACACAGCACTACCTCCCTCGCGGATGTTGCGCGGCCTCTCGCTCCCACGGAACCGACTTTTTCCCCTTCGCTCCGGATTTCGCTTTTCCGCGCGGGAGCCCCCACCTTTTTTCCGCCTAATGTTAATTAAATAGTTTCCATCGCATTAGCCCAGAAACTGCAAACTTTTTGCGCCTGTTTATTAACAGCTCGCGCGTTCTTTCGCTCGTCGACTTCGGATACGGTTGGAACGAAATTGTACAATTTTTACGGGCTACGTTTCCCCGTTGGAGCGTTTTCGTTCACTCGGACGCGATTTTCGTCCCGTTTTTCTCTTCGCGAAAAATTACGAAAATTATTTCGGACATGTTCTCTCCTCTTAAGTACAACATTTGACGTGTAAAATGAAACGGCTGAATTTTAAACAATGATGTAATATTTCATTACATCGACGGTGTAAAAAAATTTTTGAATTACACTACAAGTGTTAAAATAAACACACTTTTATGTACAATTTACATTCTCGTGAATGATCTTACATTTTGCGCAGATCGTACGGTAAGAACTATTCTTAAAAAAGTCACGTAGATAGATGACAGTTGCTTTTTTTTTTATTTACGGTTAATACACGAATCTAGCGCAAAACACCTGTCGAGAATAAAAGAACTATAAAGTAAAGTGATATCGTCCCGATAAAAATCCAATTCTTCGTCTCTCTTTTGTTTTCGGCCATTGAATCCTGCAAAACTGCAAACATAACCTCTATTCAACTGCTTTACAGCCGAGGATCCAACGACAAAGCGACAAAAAGCATCTCTCACTGACAATGGCCGACACGTTCGAGTGAGAAGTTGATCGTAATCAGCAGTTAAGAATAATCAATTCCATTGTCCGTCCGCGTCACTCGAAGTGTTAATTAACTCATCAAGAATGAGCCGTGGTGTTTGTCAGCGTCCAATAACAGAGGCCGGTGTTAATAAAACGATATTTGACATTCGCCGATAATTGGACGGAGCGTTCGGATGCGAGGCTTTTGATGTTCGTCGCCGTGGCGTCCGGACTCGAAAGCGAAAGCCACGATCGAACGCCGCGGCGCTTACGTCGTGTGGAAAGTCGATAACGGCCCGACGACTCGCCGTTATTCGCGTTATATCTGAAGCGCTGCTGGCGGAAATGACAGTCTACAGACAGCAATAACGCCAACCATCCACCATTGGCACCGCATCCTCCGCGCGCACGTGTGATATAAACACACAACGACCCAGCTTTACTGCCGCTTTGGCCAGATTTATGTCACGGGATGCTGACCTGGGGATGGGGAGGGCGGGGTAAGAAGGGATCCTGCATTATTCATGCGGGTCAATAATAATTGTATACCGCTGCCACAAGACCGAATCTGCCTTTTTTGCGAAGTATACAATTTTAAAACATATTCTTGCGGTAATATTGTTTACCAAGTTTTGTCTACCGTAAAAGCCGTGAAATTATATTACCGTGTAGAACCGGGTTACTTCATTGGGTAAACGTTACTTCGGATACCCTGGTTGCGCAAAGAGGCCGTATTAGTCTATAGGATATCACATTCCACCTCAGAACCATATTGCCCACTAAGAACCGTATTACCCCTCAGAACCATATTACCCCTCAGAACCATATTACCCCTCAGAACCATATTACCCCTCAGAACCATATTACCCCTCAGAACCATATTACCCCTCAGAACCGTATTACCCCTCAGAACCATATTACCCCTCAGAACCGTATTACCCCTCAGAACCGTATTACCCCTCAGAACCGTATTACCCCCCAGAACCGTATTACCCCTCAGAACCATATTACCCCTCAGAACCATATTACCCAACCAGTTCGCATTAGAAGAGTAAACCGTTTCACTTGCTCGTATTACCGCAATGAACCACATTGCACCATAAGACAACATTACGCCGTAGAGTCGCATTACCCCGCTAGAGCATGATTACCCCATGGGAACGTATTATGTGACCAATCGATATACAATCTAAAAGCGGTACATTACTCCGAGCGGTCGCATTACCCAGTGAGTCACATTAGCAGATCGGTCGATATTGTTTGAAAGGAACAGAGTATTTCAAGGGGTCATGTAATATGATACTTTTACTCATCGTATCAGTCTCATCATAAGACAATGAATAATGAATAATGAATAAAATCACTGAAAACTTGCTATCGAAATCTAACGTTTTGCGAAGTGTACGTAATCGAGGACAAGGTGGAAACATGGTTTGTTAGCTTCCGTAAACGGTTTCTCGAAAAGCAGTGCCGCTTGTCAGGTGCAAGGCAGTCACGGCTGCGAAGGCTTGCAAGGCACGCGGCGTAACACGATGCATTACAACGCACCGGATACGCCGCGTCGACGGTTCTTGGCTCGAACGAACAGCCGAGATCGTTGGCCACGCTCCTTTTACACCCGATTCTCGTCAGCGTAATCGGAAACTGCTTAATTCGCAATCGAGGAAACGTTCGCTGGCGCGCACATTTCGTACAACGCGACACTGTGCGAGTTTTTAAAATTCACCGCCGCCGTGAATTTGCATAATTCGACGCCGCGTTTTTCCCCACATTTAATTCGACGGGGACTGCCGGCGTGGAAATTTTTTCGTTTTAATGAAGCAGCCGCTCTTTCGTTCACTCGGCAAAAAGTATTTCGCGACTAATTGACCGACATTTAAAAACGATTACCGAGGCGCGGCTGACCGTCACGTCAACCGTTCCGCGCAAATAACGCGGACGCATTTGCCCGCAATTTCGCCAACGCGCGGGACGATTCTCCGCTACTCCTTTTTTTCCCATTTTATCGCGCTGCCGCGTTTCGCCGCATTTAGCGACAATTGTCTCGCGTCAACGAGGAAATTCAATTTTCTCGCGTAGGCCGGACGAGAGATTGAAATTAAAAAGAGACGCGTTGTGAAAATCCATCGCGGGGTTAAAGTCGAAGGAAAACGCATCGTCACCGCGAGACCTTTCGCTTTTGCGGAATAAGCGATCAATTAACCCCGTTGAGGGTCGTAAAAGAGCAATAATTTACTTGGGATCGAGGAAAGTGGTTTCGCAGTTTTTGCGGGCGTTGAAGCGCCTCGATGTTTCATCGAACTGGAACGCCGGCAAAAGCAAACATGCGAGCAAAAAGAACGTTACAAAAAAAAAAACGCAGCGGATCCCGCGGAATTATCGTCATCCGTTACAGGGTTGGATTATTTGTACTTTCCTTGACAACGGCCCATTGGCCATCGTCGACTCGATCGTTCACGCCGTTCGCTGCTGCTCCGCGTTCGATTTATCGCCTCCCCGGCCGCCATTTTACGAGTGGCCGTTACGCGCGACATCGCGTTGCATTAACCAAATACGCCGTCGTTTATGGCGCGATTCGGAACTGAGGAGTGGTAGAAGTGCTGAAAAAGCGGGAAAATGCCTTTTTCTCGTGTTTAGGTTAGGTTAGGCTTCTGTTTAGGGCAAGTCCCTATCTGACCCCTCTCCCCCCCCCCTCGCGTCATTTCCGACAAACATGTCACGTGCCCGAGTTCGGGCATGCATGCGCGACTGCGTTACAAGACTCGATTATCGATCGACGCGTTAATGACGTTGTTACATACGTGTCCTGTAACCGCCGCCGCATTGCACGCGCGTACACAGGAATACAAACGAAGCCACTCGAGCGATCCTCCGCGCACCCGAAAGTCTTTCATCGAATTACCCGAGCCGCCACTGATTGCGAAAGAAATAGACCGGCGGAATTTCCCTGGCGCCATTCAACGCGGAAGCGATTTCGACCGATAAGCATCGCTCTCGATTTTTCCACCGCCGTTTCTCTTTCAGCGGCCGCCGAATTTGTTGAAACGACGATATAACGGCTCTTGGAACGTTCGCGAAAAGCCACGTTAAGGATGACGCAACAGTTTCGATTTTAAATCGAACGTTAGTATACGGCGATTCTTTTTTTTTTTATCGAAGCGGACTGTTTCGTCGAGTCACGTCGACGCGGAGGAAAATCCGACGGCTTTCCTTTATTCCCCGTCCGCGCCCTCCTCGCGCCCCGAAGTGTCCCAGTTTAAGTGGACAACTCCATTTTCTCGGGACGAGATAGACGACGCGCGGCGCCGGGATTCCTTTACGCGATTCACCCCCTTTTAATGCGCCGTATCAAAGCAACAGCCCCAAAGTAAACAAAAAAGCCGGCTGTTACAACGCGTGCTCAGCGAACTTTCACCGAATGCTTTCTGAATTGTGTCGTCGAAGTCTTTTCTTCGGTGATTGATAACCTGCCTCGTCCGAGATTTACCGTTTGGGGGGGGGGGGCGTTTCTCACGCCGCAACGCATTACCTCGCCGAAATAAAAAAAAAATAATTCATCGAATCAAGGGATAATTCACTTCAATGAGAAATAACTCGTTGCATTGCGAAGTAACGCGTAATTCACTTCCGTAAGACGTAATTCATTGTCACGTGACAAATGAATTATCGCCGAAGCGACATTCTTCGCGTTCTCGACGGAGACGCTTCTTTTGTCCCGGTGGCAAACTTTTACACCGAACTTTGCATTTCTCCGGCGTGTTTTCTATCCAAACACGTAGGTATTTATGAATTTTTAATTCCGGCTCGCGGTTTATTCCAGTCACGCGATTATCATTACCAGACGCATCGCGATCGCCGTGACTGGAATGTTCAGTTACATTACGTAAAAGTCATGGTAAATTACAAGTACGCCAGTGGTGGCTAATGAGCGCGGCCGGCGTTGCAAAACCGGGGTAAACAAAGGTGCGAGGGCAAATAGCGGGAACAACAGCGACAGCCGGAATCTCAATTCCACAGCGATATCCAATAATTAAGGAGAGCTCGATAATCGCAGTTCCCGAGCGTTCGCCGCATCGGGACGGAAAAGCGGAAAGTCCCCCTCTCGCCTTTTCTCGCCATCCCTGACAATCAACTCTCCCCAACAAGGGAGGGAAAAAAGAAAATCGAATCCTTATCGCTTTTCGTGGGAGCTGCGAGATCGTTGTCGCTTAATGAAGGACTGTATGCCTCGGAATCATTACAAACGACTGTGCCGGTTGTAAATCACGGGTATCTTAATTACCCGCCGCGTTCTCATGCAAATCGGTTTCATCTCCCCCCACCCCACTTTTTTCTTTGTAGAAACATCGTCACGTGGCCTTCGGCATTTTCGACTATTCAAAGATGGCGCGGAAAGAGAGAGAAGGCGATTCGTCCGATATAGAATTTGACACACTTTCCGGATACCTCGCCCGTCCCAAGCCATTTTTCGAGCTTCGTCATCGAGAGCGCACTCGGTTCTACGCGACCGCGGAATTGGAGCGCGGCCGCCGGCGCTCGCCCCGATTGGCGCGCTGCCATACTCCTCGCCCGCCGCGACCCGCCGACTCGGATTCCGCACACGTATTGGAAAATCAGCGCGTCATATTTACCGGAAATCCCGCTATTTCATCGGCGAAATACGCCGCCGATACTCGACACCTTTCGCCACGCTAAACTCGTTATATGCCACGTCTCGGCTCTGCAGAAACGCGAATCGACGCGTCAATGGACGTTTTGAAACGGGACGAGGAAGATCGCTAGATGCTCGATATTACCCGCGAACGACACTACACAGGTGGTGTTTGGTTTTCTTTCCCCAACTGTAACATTCCCTGGAGATTTGTAATCGAGAATGTCATCTTTAAATTTTTTATGGTGTAGACGGTTGAAAAGGCAAATTCACCCTTAAAAATTGACAGATGTTCAACGCTCCGTTTAACACCTTCGGACGAAAGTACTCGACCAATCGAAGGAGACAGATTCGGTGGCAAAACGTGCCTCTTCGGATAAGTTTCAGTCGGGTCAGGTGCTTTGGTTGAAATTGCCAAAGCATTTTCGATGCATCGTCGGTTTTTCGTCCCGCCACTTCGTTATGAAGAATTTCTTTGATTTCAATACTCCACGACATACAGCGATGTAAAGCACGGTTGAAATTCACCTTCTCGTTAGTTCGGTCTGAAAAAGAGTTCGTTGTTCGCGAGGCAGCGCGAGGAATCCGAAAAACAAACGTGCAATTCCAGGCGGCCGGTAATGGGCCGAGGTTCTTGTCCCGCGGGTTTAGCGGCGCAAGAAAAGCGCCGGAGAAACACTCGACTCGTGGAATTTCATATTCGCCCTGTGCAAGAGCGAGGGAGGAGCGAACAATGGAAGAAACGGCCCCGCCGCGAGATTCGGGGGCGAGAAAAATATGCCGCCGACATTTCCATGCGGCGTAACGGCGAGGAAAATGGCAGCGATATTGCAGAATGTACGGCACGTAGCGTATTTCAGGCGTGACGAGGACGAATAGCCGTCGCGCGCGCCGCCGAAAAAATCGGCAAGGACGAAGCGCGAGGCTGGCGGAAATTCTGGGCAAAGAAACGGAGAACCGAATGGCTTGAATGGGCCGCGCTTTCACGGCGCTTTGTTTATCTTCCAGCGCTTTGTTCGCATAGACGACGGTACATTTTTCGCCAACAGTGACGGCGGATTTGTATTGAATTAAAAATTTAAGGTGCCATTGCAGGAATGTCTTTCAAAGATACGGAATTCACCGGGGAAAGTTTGCGGAGGAAAAAGTCAGGGACAATGATATGCACATACGTACTTCCATAATTTATGCACGCGCGTCCGTCTTTGTAATCGCACGTAATAATAGAGACGTATCGCATTGTAAGCGTATTGACAGCCGCGGACGTAGTTTTACGTCATTTTGAAATCTAAGCGATCGCGAATAGCGCAGTTATGTAAACTTACTATACAAAATACAGTCAAGTCAAATTTTTTCATCTGAACGTATATTATTATTTCTTGAAAAAATTTATTTATTAAATTAAGACAAAATGAACTAGTTTTAATCTTCTTATGGACAATTTCTATTTTACTTCATCCCACATGTTCGGTCTTTACAAAATACTAAAAAGGTAACAGTGGTGAATGTTATTACCATTTTGTTATTCCTGAAAGAAACGACTGGAAAATGTCATTTTTTTCTACAATATTTACCTCCTCCCTAAATTCCAATTCTGCGTGTAATATATACGTGTGCGCGCACGAGTAATTATTGACCTTGAAAAGTTTCGTTCTCAAATAGACATTTTTTTTTTTTTTTCAATGATGAACCTTGCATTTGTAACGCGACATTTCCCACGAGGCAGCAACGAATACTTCACGTTTGTCAGCGCCGTTGACGCGGCCCGTACCCGGCGGACTGAAACGAGGGCGTTGCTAAGGATGTTTGGAAAAGTTGGAGATTCCTCGGGAAAGTTGAAATCGGCTTGAGATCCCTCGTCCGACCCTGAACAGATTCGCGGGAGGACCCTCGTACGGTTAAAAACGATTGCGCCGCCGCGGTACACTTTTTTAATCGACGCCGGCGACAAGAAAATGGCAACTTCTCTCGAATCTTCTCTCGGCCGGCTTTCGATCGGATCCGGCAAATTCTATTTTCCCGGCTCAATGACTCTCGGCGAAGATCGTCGTTGGTCGGTCGCAAAAAGCGGACGTAACGATCTTAACGTGCCGAGGTAACGTTTCATGGCCGCGAAATGAATGCCCAGGGGACGAGTGTTCCGCAAAAGCAAGGTGTGACGCCTCGACGGTGTGGTAAACCGTTGTTGACATTGTCAATATTAACTTCCTGTCTGCGCAGGAAGATACTGCAGTCTTTGTCGAAGTCACGGAAACTACTTTGCGAGATTACTTCCCAAGTATATCGCCGAATATAATTGCTTTCTCGCGGTTGCAATCGTCGAGTCGCAAAGTGGCACCACCACCTTAAAAATGTTTGTGCAATTTATTCGCAACAATGACCTTTCGTATAAAAAAGTCGTCGTGCAAAATTGGTCCAATTTTGCGTAAATAAAAATATTGATACATACATATATATCGTAAAGTTACGTTGTATCCTCCTATTTTTGATTCTTATCGATGCAAAGTATTAATAATAAAAAAAAAAAAAGAATGAATATGATCTTGAAAATAATTTGATCGAAATCACGCCGGCAAGAAGATAATGAATTCAATGTGCATCGTTCGTAATAAAATTAACCTTACATATTTTGAATAATAAACTTCCGCATGGCTGGTTCCAGTGAAAAGACTTCAGCGAAGTGTAGTATTTTATGCGATTTGAAGCGGCGTCTTTCCGAATCAGGGGAATATCATTGGAACCATTCATGCGACAACAATAGAGATCTAAGAACGCGTCCATGCGCCGTGTCATAAAGAGGAATTTGCGTTTGCTTTCAGAATGGAGGAGTCGTCGCGAGGTTTGCTGCAGCACAGGCAAAGGGCGGAACAGCTGAAGCAGGAAAAAACGGCTCTCACGCTTTCTTACGAGGTAGGCAATATGCCATGTAATTCCTCCCCCACCCACCCCACCCGTCACGGTACAATCGCATTTATTAAAAATGGCGGCAAATGAAAAATCCGCAACTGACTTGGCAAAGTTGACGGTTCACGTTTCCCGCGAAAACTGATAAATCGGACGCTATTGTCCTTATTTATATCAGACGATAAAACGAATGTCCGTGGAACGTTATCGGGGCGTTTTAATCGTGACGGGTCCGGATAAGGATAAGCCGTGAAGGCAGCGTGGAATTTGTGGGCGACGTGAAACCGCGGTGTGATACGTTTGGTTTCATGAGCCATTAAGAACGCGGTGCATTGTGTTTTTAACACTACCCCAAACAAAGGTCCGCGTATGGCGGGTGGTGGCGGGAAGGCGCACCTAACGCACACGCCATAACCCTAATAAATAGACACGTTATCTCGTCGTTCACGGACGGTTGGCTCTAAAAGACTCGTATATTCGGGGAGCGGTATCAGAAATCCCGTTCGTTATCGATCGCCCCGAGCAACATTACCCGCCCGCTCCTGACAAAGCGAAACCCTCGTTGCCGAAAAAAAAAACACCCCGATGGGCTTGATCAGGCCAGCCCTCGGACAAATCACGACTGCCGATTAGCCGTCGACGTTCCCGCGAATCGACGGGCCTCGATCATTTTTCAAGAGGCGATTTCGCACGGACTACCAGGGGAATGAAAATGAAGCGATTGACTTGCCCGTTGGAGAAGTTCATCGCCGCTGAAGTTGGTTGGGAAGAAAAAGCAGTGGCGGTTTTTGCGTGGGGGGAGAGAGACCGGAGATGTTCATAAATCAGGCGCATGCACCCTCCATTAGCGCCCCTTTCACGCGTCCTGTCTCCGACAGACTCGCTTCCCTAATTTAACGTTAAGCGCCGTCTTGCTAAAACGTATTCGCGTTTATTAACTTCTCGCGATGAATCGTTGACTGCCGGTGCCGCCGATGACTGACGATTTTCCAACGGTGTTGCCTTTGCGAAATTACCCGCCTGACGCGGCAGGGAAGTTAGTTTTCGCTTTGAGGCATAGTTTGGCGATGGAGGGAAAATGTGCGAAAGTTGAGGAATGGGAGTGAAACCATGATGCTGTTTCAGGCTCGCGTACACCAGTACCAGGCTCAGATATCGAAGCTGCAGCTGGAGAACGAGTCGATGCGAGGACAGTTGCGGGGCCTGGAAGCTGCCTGCGCTGGAGAGGTGCACGCGGCTCTCGTCGCTCGACTGGCCACTCTGGAGACCGAGCACGTGGCCCTGGCGCGGGACGCTGACGCCCAACGTCGGCAGTACGAGCGGTGCCTGGACGACGTCGCCAACCAGGTGGTCCGCGCCCTTCTCTCCCAAAAGGTTCATTGCCGTTATCATTATCAGTCGTCCTTCTTCGTCGATACTTTCACATCCTTGACACACTTGCACACACCGAAACAATCAAACGGAAAATAGTTGTACGCGGAGAGGAATAACGTAGGGAAGATTGCAAGAGTCTGGACAAGATTTGTGGAATCTGTGACAATGGAAAATGTCGAGTAGTGGCGAAAGAAATTTCTTATGTGTCTAAAGAATTTTCCAAAATTTAGAATTTTTCTAGAATTTTCTAACATTTAGAAAGAATTTTCTGAATGTGTCAAATTTTTCAAATTTATATTTTCTGTATGAGTAAATTAGTACATTTTATTGGTAAAATATTCGAAACGACTGAGACGTGAATTATTCCTGATCCTGCTGATCAAAATGATATCAAAAGTAGATAAAGTGTTTTTTTTTTCTATTCCCATTTGCTTGCCAGAGACGTGTACTCTTGACACAAAGTGTTGTAGTAAAATACATTAACCTCTTTTTGCTCTCATGCTACGGTAATTCTTTTCTAACTTTACATATTTTAAACCGGGGAGAAAAGCAAGGGAAATGTGTAGAACACTTTACATACATTTTCTTTGACCAGTATGCTGAAATAATATACTTTTCGTTTACATTTACATGATTTTCAAACATATTTCTTTGTCATATATTCTCACATTTCCCAACAAGTACCGTAGTTCCTGTGGCATTACATAATAACATAATTTCATACTTTGCAAACGTGTACAGTAACTTCATTACTATAATCATAATTAATAACAGATCTTTGATTTGAAAGTGATCGTGCAGTTATATTATCGGTAGATCTTTGCATAATGTGATGATGATGAGGCGATCATCAGATTTCATCATACAGTGATTTATCACTCTGTTCATCTTGACTCTGATAACGGTCGTGTAATTGAACTGGCGCCGCGCAGCTTCAGCACAGAACAGAATAGGCACTTTTCCTTGCGCTTCAGCGAAAGCTTTGGATTGCAAGATAGAAGATAGAAAGATATGTATGTAACGTTGATAATTGTCACGGTCATGGTTGTTTTTCAGGGCTTGAAGGAGGAAATCGGTGCACTGCAAAGGCGCATTCGAGAGCTTGAAACGCAGAATAGGACGTTATCCAGCCTGCTCGCTCAGACGGCCAACCCCGGATCACCGACGGAATTCATCCAGGGTATTCTCGAAGCCGGTCCAGCCGCTTTGGTAGCCGCCTTGGGTTTAGATTCATCCTGGGTTCCCCTTTCTCGACCGCGGTCGCTCAATCTTCAGATTCCAGTCGTGGCAGCTGCCAAGTGCCGTCGTGCACGGCCCTTAGGTTGGTTTATTCATCCCCTATGTTGTATAAAGTTGTTAATAGAATGATTCAGAAAAAGAGTTTTTACCGTAAATTGAAAATAATGTGTCTTGGTTTTCCATGAAAATGTTAACATGGCATGAAATAAAAGGTGGTCTTTCTTCATGGACAGGTCAAAAGCCTTCGGAGGAAGAGGGCAGTGAAAGTCCCGAGAGTGGTAACCGTGACGAGGGTTACTCGACCATGTCAAGCGACGTTCAAGGCGAAGGTGCCCGGCAAGAACCATCGTCCCGTGGACTGGAAGATCTGAAAGAAGCGAGTGACGAGACCGAGGCTGACGTATCGCCCGATGCGCGACTCGTTGCCTTGGACGCCGGTGACCCGGACGTCCTCTTCCTCCCCCTGAACCTCACCGTGGGCATTAACCCGCGGCACAGCTATCCCCCGACCAAAGATTTGCTGCCGTATCAACATGTCATGCGAAGCTTCTCCGACAGTCACTTGTGTCTAAAACTCACCACCACCAATCTGACGCCGTACAATATAGCGAGTCCTTCGGGATCATCATCGTTGTTCCTTGTCGAGGAGGAAGGATGGGATGCCGAATATGTCCAGCAATGGCTTAGGTATCAATACCGTTTCCAAATCAAAGGAAAAATGATTTTCTTTCTTAATCTACAATTTACTTCATATAATTTAGGCAGAGACATAAGTAAATAACAAAGTAAGAAAACTGTATACATAGCTTTGGTCATTGATGTCTTGGAATAGAATATCTTCCGTCTATATTTCTTGTCATAAATAATTCTCAGTTTGATACCGTTAAAGGCATTTGCACATGTAATGTACAGGTTGTATTGATTTAAGATTGCATAGTGCAAACGTTTTCGACCTCGAACCATGACCATAATTCACGAATAGAAACGAAAGTCAGATTGAAGACTTGTTTAATTACTGCAATTATGAAGGATTAATATACACTACTCTAGGCATATAATTTATTATTTTTATATACTTATGTGATAGTTTATATTTCAAATTCCGATTATCACAGGCTGGATGACACGAGAAGTGCACAGCAGCATCGTGATCTCCTCGAGTTGGAGTACGACAAAGCCGAACTCGAAGATTGGAGTTTTTCCTTGTCATCGACGGAGGATGTGGCGCCAGTCGAGTCAACAACGTGGAAAGAGCGAGCCACAACTCCGGCGCTTCCGGCTATTAAGGAGCACAATCCACTTGAACTGGAGGAAGACTCAAACGAGTGCCTATGGAATGGGGCGAGTTACCTTGCAGACAGAACGGGTGGAGAGCTTGTAAGGCTATTTGCCGTACATTTGTTCATTAAATAAAAATGAGGATTTCGTGTAAATACGTATGATGTGCATGTTTATTAACTTTCTTCTGTTCATATAGGTAGCTTTGCTAATGGATGCCAGGTCGACGGGTCCATGGCCATACGCTTCAAGTCCCGGTGCTTCCTGGAGTAGCGAAGAAGGTATACTAGAAAATTCGAGCAAAAGGTCTTCGGCAGCGCTATCAGGCTGTAGCGATGATCCGGATTCGCCGTCTGTTGGAACGGATTTTACTCGCGACTTCTACAGGCTTGTTAAATTTGAAAGTACCAGAAGCTTGGCAAGTACCTCGTCGAGAAGCGGGAGACCACCTCCTGATAAGGAACAGGCTTTACAAAGCGTTCTTTCCTTCATAGCGGAACAACAAATGTATCTTACCGAATTGCCCAATGGTTCTTCTGATCAGGGTGTAACTCCTTCGTCGATAGAAGGTCTGCAAATCAAATAAATTTGTCATATGTATTGTTGAATATACCTATTTTCTTTTCATTGGAGTCTTATAATATATTTATTCTTTCAGAAAACGATCAAAGGGTGGAAATGGACGAGATGTTAAGTAGCAGTAAAAACAGTTACTCGGAAAATGTTCCTGGCTCGAGCGCAAATGATACTCTTTTGGATCAAATATCTGTGCCGCCGCTGGCACCCGAAGATCGAGTCGCGAATTCGGTTACGTGCAATTGCAGCGTTTCATATGCAGCAGCCGCACCATCCGAACTGGGAGCAGTTCCCGAAGAAGATGAGGAAATTGCCACATCCTCTACTCCAAGCACCGTTGTAAGCGTTTCATGTAGCAACTTCTTTATCTATTAAAAGTCCAGTATATATAAATTCTTGTAGTGCGCATATTTTTCTTAATGCGTTACTCACTTTATGAAAAACATTTTTTTTTCATTTATAATGTCTTTGTATATATCTTACAAATGAGAAGACAATATTACTATATTTAATGTAAAAAAGCATTGGTAACAAGTGCGTAATACTGCGAGCATATAATAGTGACAGCCGTTCTTAATATACTTTTTGCAAACAACAACCAAGAATTAAAAAGTCAAAAGTTGCACAGTAATTTCTAACTTTTTTCTCAGAACTTTTGTTGTTCAAGACTTCTCATGCAACAGAAAGAAGTTTAATAAAACTTTTTTTCAGGTAAGTCCAGCGAGAGCGCCTCTCCTTATCGAGGGAAGGGATCGATCGCTAAGCTTTCATGAACGCGCCACTTCCAAAGATGTCATTGACGAACTGAACCGTATGATAAGAAAAGGAGAAGAAAATCCTGCTAGTCAGGAAACTCGGGTCGTTTTGGAGAAACTAGATCTTGCTTGCTGTTGTCCCACTGGATGGGTTCACGTGGAACGTGATATCGACTTTACCGACCCTAAGGTAAACACAATTTAATTTTTTTCTAGATATTGTTAACATACTGTAACAAAACACATTTCAAATGTTATCAATTAATAACTAGTCAAACTCCGTTTTATCACTGTTATTGATTTTTTTTGCTCTTTCACTGTGTATTACAAGATCATATACTTCGATAGGCTAGAGCAAACCTTTTGGACGTGATGTTGGCAAGCAGTGAAAGTTCTTCGGCAACATCAAGCAGCGGTTCTGCGGGTAGTGATTCGGGGGATGAACCACCGGATTACAAACACCTGCACCGACTGCATCGTTATCGACGACAGAAGAAAGGTACTTACGATTTTGTTTATTTTACAGTCTGTCTTTCACAAATGTCCAACTCACAAAACTAAAGTTGAATTGGGTTTTATTGTAGTAACAAAAGATGCTGCTACTTCGACTCTTGTAATTAACTAAAATAATAATATATATCATACTACTAGAAAAGTTATAGAGACACAAAACTTTTATACTATCACAGCAAGCAATTTTACAACTTATTTAAATAATGTTATTTTAATAATGCAGCATGTTCTGCCAATGATTATATTAAAGTCTGAAAATTCTATTATAATTTTTACGTCTTTCTGTGATACGACATAAGAACTTGAAACAATCAAATGCGCTTTTAAAGAATCAGCTTTCGCAATGCGCTTCATTTCATTACAAGTACTAACCTTTTAAATCAACATATATTCACGCAGTCTTTCAATAATTGAATCTCTCAAGTCTATAATTTGATATATTCAACTGCTGAAAGAATTTTCATTATATCACAATCTTTGAAGGGTAGTCGAAATAATATGTAAATCTTTGAATGATAAATGCACACTTGTCACATGACTTGGAATTTCCCCATGTAATGCAATTCCGTTATAGAAACAACGTCCAGTATTTCTACAACGTTATTTATTATACAAATTGCAAGTATTTGAACGTGGCAAGATTTCGAAGAATTTGCTTGTATTCTCTCGACAACCCCC
>JABFPT010001570.1:8139-24304 GCA_022817245.1 Nixonia krombeini | reverse complement strand
GGTAAACAATGTATATTTTATGTGTTGCATAGTAATTCCGTTACAATACCTTTCAACATTTCTTCACCCTTCATTGTCCGAACAACTTTATTCTCTTATTGTCTAGACGGTCTATTAATAAAAGCAAATTCTTGCTGCTACTATTTTTCATTATCGTGCGCGAATTAACGCTTATTAATTGAATGTGAAGCTGAGAGTCACTGATCCCGCACGATCGGCATCTCGCTTGGCATTGCTATTCGTGACGAGGTTCGCCTGTCCATATTAAGTATGACATGTAGATTGATCAAATGTCTTGGTAGCGAGACGTCGCGCCGTCACTTCAGGAGGCCGTTCAAGACGTCTCTTAACAAAACCACTCGCTATTAAAAGAACGGTAATGGACTACTTGTCGTGGCGATATGACAAATTTGAAATCTTGAACGCGTCGGACATGGAAACGCAGCCGCCAGAGAAAAATTAATCTCGATAATTACGTATCTTGCGCGAGTATTAATGTTATTTTCCAACCAACTGAATTATAATACACAAGGAATATTTTAATGTATAACGTCGAAATAACTTCTTTTCCCGAATGCGAGACACGGATGCGAAACGGGAAGTAAGCAAAATAAGTAAGTAGTCGAGGTGGATCGGTAAAAAAATCGGAAAAAAATCGGTATAAAATAACGCGGAGTTGCCGCGTCCGATTCCGGTTTTACCGCCGCGCGCCAAACTTGCACGAAAGACGTTTGTGCCGGTGAAGGCGCCATGCCAAATGGGGAGCGGGTAGGAAGGCCTTAATTAGTAATTACACGCCGTGGGATTCTACGATTCAAATGAATGCGAGAAGGAGGCGTAATTTATTTTATTCGCGTCTCATTGCCCGATTCTCGAACGCAGCAGCATCGGCCGTCTAAAGCGTTATGGAATGGAACGTGACACCTGCCTGGCTTTTTTCGGCTCGACGAGCCTTTGAGATCAGTCGCTGCTGCGCGAACGCAGCGAATGAAATTTGTCTCGAGAAAGTCGGGACGTCGCAAAAAGCTTGGATAATTAATTATCAATCCATGATACAATGCAAAGCGATTGTGATCGAGAAGCCGGGTCGGGAATGTTGTCGCGGTCACGTTTTAATTATCATCGTGGCGGGTGATTAATTAACCGTTGTCCAGACCGATCGAAACCGGGCGAGGAAACGTCCACGATCCATCGGCTCGGCCGACGTCGCTCACGTAGGCGTCGTGTTTCCGTCCGAGCTCGCGCTTAATGACCCCTCGACGTCGGGACACGGATCACTCTGTAAAATGAGATCGTGGCGATAAAGCCAGCGGGATCGCGGAACGTATCGCTTCCCGACACCTTGTACTCCGCGGCAATACCCGTGTTCGCGGGAAGTTCGATCAAAGTCGCGTTTCAGGCGTCCTTGCGACCGCGGTCTGATCGAGCGTGTGTCCGCACCGCGCGACTTGGATTTGCGACCAGACCTGGGGGAACACCGGGGGCGAGACGGCAGCGATACTTCAGTGGTGGAATCGTAAAATGACGACTCTGCGATATTCGTGACAGGAAGAATGATCGCGACCGGTAAATATTTCACCATCCAACAGAAATGTACGTGTATTCTCTACCGCAGTACCACAAAAACGCGCGGTGAATTCGTGATTAATCGAAGATCGAAATTGGATTGGAAGCAATTTGTGTCCGCGATGCCAAGGCGAAGATGTTCGACGCGCGATGCATGTTACGGAGTCATTAGTTATCATTATTAGTCCCGCGAATTAATACGTGTCGCACGAACAGCGTTTGCGATAATCGCGTACATTATTACGATTAATGACGCCATTTTCGCTCGATCGACTCATTGAAAATGGTCGGTTGGCCGTGGTCGTGATACACGGCCTGGGATTCACTCGAGTCGGTAGACACTGCGTGAAAGACAATATTGAATTAAAAGCAGCGGGCAAGACAAAAGGAACGGCAAAAATGCCACGCCAATATCAAACGGGCGCAGCGGGAAATCGAGCACAAGTGTGAGACCGTACTGTTTTAATTTGTCAAACCAGTATGGCAGTTTTTTGTTGCGCTATTATAACTTCTCCATATACAATGTCAACTTACCAAGTGGTTCTTGCCATACGAGATCGAGCTGATAAAAGTGCCTCGTATCTAGCGTGCAGGGCAACGCTCATTTTTGCTACTCGGGAAAAATCGTGAATTAATGACGATTTCGTCGTTATTTATGCGCCGTTTTGAGCGCATTAACGGCGGACATCATTGGAATTTCGCAAACGCATAAATACTGGAACTGCGGCGAATTAAATGAGTTTCAGTGACAATCTCAATGGGCTATTTAAATAATCGTTTTTCTCCGCAGGATAATATGTGGCATGATTATCGAAGCAATCAGCCACAATATTTCCCGTAACAAAACCTTCGACTATCAATTAAGTGGGATTAGAATTTACGAATAAACGTGTTTGTGATCGAACGCTGCGCTACGCGGTAGATTGTAACGCTGGTTCAGGCAAGATTTCGCAAAGGATGTAATATCGATTGCCATTCCGTGTGATCGCGCTGGGTTTGTCCATGCAATCACAATTCGTTAGGCAAATCAGAAATTTCCCTGCTTCTGATCAACTGTGGTTCTTGCATTACATCACTAGGCACTAACATAGCGTGTATAACGAAAAATTATTCTGTCGATAGCTTGCAACGATTTGGCTCTAAGATCGTTGACATTTATTCCATTCATGAATGACTTGGTCAGTTTTAAATACCAGTTTTTGATCGATATTCCCCGGACTTGGACTCTGTTCCAGGCGACAGTTAAAGCTCGTTCCACATCGAGTAAGACACGCTGATTTCCAATCACAAGTAATAAACAAATATTGAAATGTGTGATTAAGCAAAATTGAGCTGTTCCGGATCAGTAACTTGTCACATACGCGAAATGTTTTGAATTGAAATTGCACTTAACAATCACAATTTCGCATATTTCAAATTCTGGAATAACAGAGTAGAAAATGTTGCACCTGGCGTTTTCTCAAGATCGTTTTAAATAGTGACGAATCTGATGTAATAAGACGAAGACTTGGCCTGGGAGAGCTGAAATACCAAAAAGTTGGTTTGCGTAATTTGCAGAAATAAGGGCAAAATCTTTATTCGCCGTTGCATAAGTGTTCCGCGAACTTTTAATTGGATTTTTCATCGGGCGCAATCGGCAGGATCTTGTACTGATTGAAAGTTAATCATAAGTTCGTAGATACCACTTTACACAAGCACTTAATTAAGACACTCATCCCATCCACGGTCAACTACTTCTCAGTCGTTCTCATTGAAATCCAGCTAAGGAGCTTGACACAAGATTGCAACGAGCGCTGAACTCTCGGATACCACTTATATTTTGCATACTGAGACATTCCCACAGAGTAGCTAACCCTGTACGGTAGATGCCAATACGTGAAAGGTGGCAGTTAGACTCACACATTGCTGAAATCTAAAATGTTGCGTCACGCTCCCCATATGATGCAGGAAGCAAATTTCATCACGAATCCTTGGACCGCATTTTAATTTAATTTTATCGATATCGCCGACCAGTCGCATGACTCACTCCTCCGATATTCCGTATGCCAACAAATTAAATCCAGTCCGAATCATTTACACTGCTCTTTCGCAGTGTTACATAAATGAGCGAAACTGGCGACCCGGCGTAAAAGTGTATTGAAGTGAAACGACACGTGTTCCACGTTGATTTATGCCTTCGGAGACAAGTTAGCGCGCATTTGCGTTATACCCAAGCAAATCTCCGTACATAGGATTAGCTGCGTGTCGCGTTCGATATCTCCTGGGTAACAGGAGAACCCTCTTGAGCACCCTAAGGAGTAACGAACAAATCTCTTTCGGATTTCCAGCACGTTTTTTGTCTCATCCTCGTTGCCTCAATGAGTAATTACGTTAAAAGTAGTTTCCAGCTGAATCGGGACGCGTGGATGTTTTGACAGCTCCAGGGAAGGCAGAAGATACAGACGTACGGGATCCAGCGAGCGGCCGTACGATTGTTGCCGCGCGACTGAACAGCAAGGCGTATGGAGGAATGAAAAAAGAGGAGGGACAAAAAAGGAGAGCGACTTCGAGTTACGAGGGATCGCTTCTCCGTGGTGGTGTTTGTTCCGATCAAGGGTGATCCCATAAAGGAGGCCGCCGTGACGGAAGATATTGTAGGACAAGTTCTCCGCGCCAGCCGGGTGGCCCCGCGGCTCGTGCATAATACGACGAGGGGATCCGCAGTTCCTCGGCTTTGCTATTGCGGTCCTGAAAAATAGCCCTCCGAAGAGGCTCTGAGGGACACGCGGCACTTCACAGAGACTCTCGACTCTGCCTTTTGTTTTGATAAATCACTAAGTAATCGAGACACGTTAGCGTTAAATTAATACGTATCGTACTTTGCCTGATGGATGTCAGATTTATATACTGGCGAAGGGACGAAGGATTTTATCGAAATGGCAACTTTTACCTCGCATTTTATCCACATTCCTTTCAAACACTTTACATGTATTCCAATTCCCCCCACTTGAATAGTACCAATAAACTTCCAGACTCGGTTGATTGTTTCGAAATGCACGGATGATTGGAAAAAAATCCTGTTCTTAGCTTTAGAAACAATCGTGGTCTTCGTCTTTCCACAACGAACTCCGCAAGCCGATGTTTGGAAATAGCATCTGGAAATGCAAACGGATCGATGGCGGTAATATGCATACCCGAGGCGGTGCTTGTTTCGTTGCACTTGAATGAACTCCCGGACGTTTTGACATTTACTGGAAACTCATTCTCACCGTCTTAATTGCGTTGATTAGTATTTCGAACGAGAAACAAGAACACAGCAATGGGTGACTAAAGCTCCGTAATTAGTCGCATCGTCCGATCTGCCCTGCCGATAAACCTTTTTCCAATGCAAGATACACTTTTTGCATGGCAAGTATTATCGAGCACTTTCGCGTTACACCTTATCCCTGCTATGCAACAAAGCTGGAATTCACGATTTTGAACACGTTGAACACGGCGCCTATTTTGCTGGCCTTTCCGTTGAACCGGCTGTGTGCGACTCGACCGCGAATGAGGTTTTTTGGGGGAGGGAGAGAGTATAGGCAGAAGATTATTTTCTTTTGCCTTCTCATTATCATTATCGTTACCATTATCATTATCATTATCAATCAAACCTTTTGTAATATGTGTAAAGTTAAACCACATTTTTGAGTAGAATTACAATATTTATTTTTTTACCTTGACACTGTCGGTCCTATGCAACGATGCCGCCCAAAGGAAAAGGCCAGTGCTAGTCTCTGCGGACTGACGCCGCGCTCAACGTGTTCACACACTGACCACCATTTCGCAAATTCCGTCGCTAGTTAACGATATTTTCGGTACCTCGTGTACCAGCGGCGTCCAATAAAAACGCGGTTTCACGAAGGTTGGCGAAGATTGCGAGGCAAAAGGCATTTGCAAATTTTTTACTATCGTTCATGATTTTTGTATCGGCCGTATCTCACGCGCGTGCGTGTAATACGCACAAGACGCCGTGGCCGCATCTGCACGGTACTTTGTACGCTGTCATTTCGCGCGATAGCGGCCTGACAGGAATGACAGCGGATTAACCGTTTCCAGCGTCAGAGCTCGCGAGCAGTCACGCGTGCATGAGTGCAAGGTCGAGATGTTAGCGAAGAGGGGAGGGGGGAGGACGGTTGAGTTGCGATCGATTCGCCGGACCAGGGAAAAATGCGAAGTCCTTCTCCGCATGATTTTTACAAGGGAGGCGAAAAAAAAAAGAGGAAAAACGGGGTTGACCGTCGACCGGTGTCAAGAGCGCGAGGCCAACGGCTATGGCTGGCGAACGTCGCTCCACAAATCCAACGGTACCAATTCATCTTGAAGATAGTATCGTACGGAGGCGCTAGTCAGCCGTGGAAGAGGAATAACATGGGACTAACTAGGCTATCGGGAATAGATGAAGTTGTTTCGCGACTGGTGCTCCGGCTCGAGATCGCCGAGTATGATATTTAGAGCGTTATATTTGTTTATAACGCGTATAACTCTTTGGAATGTGGACGAGATCGTTCTTGTTCTACTTTCCAAACGTTCTTTTTTACACTGTTATAAATACATTCCGGCGCTCGAACATTTTTGAGCGAGCAACGTTGATAAACCTGAAGTGCGAGTGCCTGAATGCGAGACTCGCGCGCCAGGTACCTGAATCTGAGTACCCGATCCGAGCGCCCCCCTGCGTTGGGCGTTTTGACCAGGGTACCCGAAGCCGAGTACCCGATTCGAGTACCCGAACTTGGTTGGCCGTTTCGGGTACCAGAGTCAACCGAGAATGCCCGTCCCGAAAGCGAGGTGCGAGAATCTGCATCAGCGAATACGTCGCAGGAGTACAATAAACGCACCGTCGTTCTCTCAACAGTCAACTTATCGGGCGTTTCAGACTCAGTGTCGCAATGCTCGTCCAATGTGCAGCGCAACGTCTTTCCTGACATTTGGCAACGCTGCGCAATCGTACGTGCGGCCACGATTGCATACACCGCCGATAAATAATCCAAATCATCCACGCCTCGTCGCATTTGAATCGAAGGGCGCATCAGCGAGTTCGCGGACGGCAAACGGCGATTCTCAGAGCGCGACATTGTCACCGATCGCAAACAATTAAGCGGGCTCTCGTGAAAGTGGCGCGGCTTGTAAAAAACGCGCGGTGGCCTTTGAAGTGCCCCGCGCCACGTCCCATTAATAAATCTAATGATACACCTTCGATCAGGAACTTGTCCGAGCCGCCCACGTAAAAACGAATTCGCACGGTAATTACTAATTGTAATACACGCGGCCGCGCATACATCGCGTAAATCTCTCGTCCTCCGCATCTCGTCGGTTCCGATGCGCCGATATCGGGCCCCGCATTTATTAGCGGCACGCAATATCGTACCGACAATGCGGATGCGATTTGTCGTGAGGGCGACTGCCCGCGAATACGTGTGGCTTCGGCCCGGCACGCGCGCGCCTGTGTGCGCCTGCGTATTTTACGCTCGCCTCCGTCTATGCATACGTACAAATGTCCCGGCTTTGGTATCCTACTTTGTTGCGTATGCGCATAATGCCGCGTGCGAAACGTATCTCCGCATAATGTCGCATGCCAATGAACACGAGTTCGATTCCATCTCGCAATCCAAATCATGTCTCTTCGCTCGCTTCCTTTCCAGCACTCGCAGGGATTTCGTAAAGATCCGAGGTGACCGGAGGGGAATTCCCTGGAACTCGCCGGGAAGAAATCCCCTCACGGGAATGAAATTCCGTAGTTAAGATTTCTCTTCGTCGGATTCCACTTTGCGCGAATGGAATTCTCTTGGAGCCGATGAATTACCGATTCGGTTGAGGGGAAATATTGCCACGTAGGTAAGAATCCACTGGTCTGAAGAGGATTTTAATTCCCGCAGAAGGAATTCGATAATACGAACAATAGGATTTTACAAGTGAGGTTGGAATTCCACCATCGTCAGATATCTATGCGAATGGTAAAAGAGGGAAGTGAAATTTGAAATTATTTCGAAATATTTTACTCGTAAAAAAGCATCGATGTGATGCGCCGGTAACCGACGCCATGTTAGATCCGAGCAGTGACGCGCAGTCTGTGCTCTCGCACAGCGATCGCGACGCAGCAACGGCCAGTCTCTTGATAATACGTTTTAGTGACACCGCGTCCTAACGAGCCATTATTGCCGACGTCGTCGACCAGCGTACATACGTCGCGTGACGTTGACGTTTTGATTACGATCCAATTACGCGCAGTTTCGTTTACGATTCAATTACAACTCGTTCCCATTGAGGTCCATTAAAATCAATTACGGATGATAGAGCGCGATTTCTACGAGCGGCAGGTGAAGCGAAATCGATCGTAACCCCCCGCGATCGCAAATCGACGGAATTGACTTTCATGGGATCGCCGTCTCTCATCCCGTCGGAAAAATCCTTGGGAAATCATCTAATTAATATCGCCTGGAGCTTTTTGCCAGTCCAACGCCGGTTCTAGGCGAAACCAGCCGTATAAGTTCAGGCGGCTCGTTACACCAGCCAAAGTCCCCGTACGCTTCACGCGCGACCCACCGAAACGGCCTTGAAATTGCATCGACTTCACAACTTTTCTCATTTCGCGTTGCAGGAATACACCTCGACCCGGGGAATCTCTCGTCGGCAGATGACTCGGCGAGGCAGGAAACTAATTCGCCGCTACAACAGGATTTTGCTAATGCGATGAAAATTATTCCCAGCTTCGCCTTAGTTTCCGCGCGAATTTGCAATTTAGCCAAACTTTGCTCGTCCACGAAGGGAATATCAAAAGGACTGTGAGCGAGGTGTGAAACGAACTGAAAGCAAGAAACGCGTCTGCGAACGATGAACGCTATCCGACGACGAAATATATCAAAATCGGACAGTCAATTAGGTCGTGACGGATTTAAAATAAATAATGTCCAGCGTTCACGAAACAATTAGAATATGGCGGCCGGCGATTGTAAAAGTCGCGGGTATATTGAATAACGCGTTCTCGCGGCATAATCGAGCCGCGTGACGGAGAAATTATCCCGATTAGAGATTTCCTCCATCAATTTCATTTTAATTACGCGAGTCCGCGGCGAGGCATTGCAGCCTTCAGTTTCGACTGGTCTCGCGCTGGCCTGCCTCGGGACTAAAGGTGCGCGCCGCGAATTAATCGTGACACGAGATTATTAATCATCGCGCTAATATAAATTAACACGGTTAACCACGTCGCTTGACACTCGCGCTACCGCCGACAATTCCAAGCTCGGCTGCACACTTTAACTGCGCGCGCGCGCGCACCCCGCGATTTCATTATACGCCGCGCCGTTTTTCATCTGATTAATGCCCCGTCCTTTTCCGTTTTTTGCGGCCGGCGGGAAAGGAAAACAGTGAAATGTAAATTACGCGATATCAAAAGCCGCTTAATCGCGTCTATCGGAGCTGACGATTTTTCTATTTTTTGCCAACCGCCTTCCTCCTTCACCCACCCCACCCCCGCCATCCGTCGACTTTTATTATTTAGAGGCAGTTAAGAAATAATTCAATTCGCGGGGCAACGCGAATTCCTCGCGTGTCTCTCGCCGCGATTCGTTGCTGAAAGACGCGTTGCGAAAGCAAATGATTTATTTACAAAACATATCACCGGGCGATATCACCGAGCGTTATTTCATACTTTCTACCGAGCATTTCGCAAAATAATGGCCGAAGTCGGCGTCGAGAAATACAATTTTGCCGTGCTTCGAGTAATTACTGGTTGGCCTTAGAATGGCCATGCTAGCCCAATATATCGCCAGCCGTTTGTATTGCGGCGTACCACGGTGAGCGTCGTTTATCCTCGGCAAGAGATGGAGAACGATTCGCGATCTTATGTTGCAGTATTGAGCATAGTTCTCGACTGGCCTTGACGTGGCCATGCTAGTTTGTAACGTTTGGAATACCTTCTTACGCCGTACCAAAGACGACAGAGCCATCTGGCTTTGGCAGAAGGTTGGAAGCGATTCGCCGTAGAGCCCAACGCCAAGTCCTCCTCGAAAGGCCGCGATTTCTCCCATTCATTAGCTGCGTAAGTGTGGCTGCTGGCGCGGGACAATGACGTCTCGCGGGGTAGTCAAATATCCGCGAGGCATTAATTGGCAGTGGCGTCCGCAAATCTCGCCGATTAAGCCGGCGTTCGTACGCAAAGGCGTCCGCTCGTCTTCGGCAGCGCTCCGACGCTTTAATGTCCCGATGCAATCTCCTCGATAATTAGTCGTTGGCCGAGAGATATCCGGTATTCCTCGTGGCCGAGAGCCTTTCGTGGCTCCCGGCTCCGGTGCATAATTTATCGACGCAATCGGACACGCTCGCAGGAGAAAAAGACGAAGGGGATCGGCTAGAGCTAGTTGGCAAGGGGGCCAGAGGAGGGGGAGGGAGAGAAATGGCTACCGGTCATCTGCATGACGAGTAAATAGTTTCGCATTACCCGGTGGAACGCGGCAGTTTGTATCGTCCGGGTCGGAGATAAGCTAACAAGAGGATCGGCATAAGTATGTCCATTGATTAAAGCGAAATCCGCAGCTGCCGAGGCGAGATTTCCATTCATCCTGGCGCGATTAATTAACGATTATTCCGCAACCGCGCCAACCGTAGCCGCAGATTCGAGAGGAGATTCTGGGGAAACGTTCGCCGATCGACCGTCCGGAAATCGGCTTATGGCGGAGAGAAGCAATTTGAACCGATCGGCTTAGCCGATTTCCGCCTCACTTTTGATTACGCGATGTTTGCATCGGGAAGGTGAAAATAATCGCCTGATACGGACTATGGCGAGCACCACAGGTAACGTAAAGGCGGCGACCTCGACACGCGAGACGCGTGAAAGATCGGCGCCGCGTTTCCCGGTATCGGTGCAACGGTCATTTACATTCGCCGCCGGTTATGACTTAAAGATCGGCCAGCCTCGAGTTTTCACGCGATTTTCCCCGTCTTTATTCTTCCCTGCTCGTATTCCCCTTTCTCCACTGCGACGGCGGCAATTCCAGTGGTTTGATCTGTGATTAGAGGTAATTGAATTTAATTGGATGTAATAAGTTGGGTACTAATCCGACGGGAAAGTGTCTGGAGTTGCTAAAAGGATTGATTAGACGGTATTGGAGTAATAATTGTTTCGTTTTATTATGATTGATCGAACGATTAGGGAATTTGATTTCAACAGAAACCACATTTTAGATAAATAGATCCTTGAAGGCGTGTTCCAGTCGTTTCCAGTGGCAAGGCACGCGTGTCTTGGTCTTTTGACACATTAGCAGTCGCTGCGTAACTTTACATAGTTGCAAAACGTATCGGTTCCTGCAAACGTCATTTTACGTCATTTCGAAAGTCCGATCCTGAAAGATCGACAAATGATCGACAAATAAAATAAATGTATAATCAACGTGCGGGAAAAGATGTCGGTCGGGAAACGTTTTTCTGACGTAACTCAACCGATTTTCTCCACGTTCGGTCAGCAGACCCTGCGGACGTGTTGCGCGATGCTCTTTTTAACGCCTCGTTAACACTTTGACTGCCACGCCGAAATCACATGTTTTGCTCAGGACGTCACACGAGTAATTTTATTATTCAAATCGTATAACGGCAAAGTAATAACAAACTGATGATATGAGATAACATTTTTACTTAACGGAGTGTTTATCCGACTGTTGGTCACGGGTGACACCAAGGCGCCACGGGAAAAAGTGTGGTCATATACGACCAACATGGCAGCCAAAGTTTTAACAATGGTAGCGGCAATGTCGAGCGGGGTACAATGGTATCGGAAAAATGTCGCGAAATCCGCGATTATCATGCTCAGTGCGCAGGTGCGTGAAGGAACGTGCGGTTGCGTCACGCCGAACTGCAAATCCTTTCAAATATTTCCGCACGCTTTTCCAAATGGGCTGCCATCGAATATTGAGATAAGTTCCCGAGGAGCGGCTATTTGGCTCGCTGCCTCTTACATTCACTCGTTTCATGCCGCTCGACTGCACGAGATATACGTCGCGTGCGCGTCACGAATGTTCCGCGGCGTAGCCGCCAGTTCAATTTTCTGCGTTGCGACCCTTTTATTCGTAACACGCCGGCTCGTTTCACGCGACCTCAGATTTCCCATCAGCGAGGCCGTCGCGACACACGGCTCCACGGTGCAGTCGCCATTTCTTTTTCTTCCTTCGAGCGGGAAAGAAACCAAGACCGTGCGCCTGAGAGAAACGTTCGGTGCGATTCGGTCAAAACCCAACTAACCGGAACGATGGAATTTAAATGCACAATTATCTCTTTGAAGGAAGAAGAAATCTCTGAGTCAGCCAGTCGACTGGTGTATATTAAGTTTCCTACGCCGGTAAACAATGCTCTTTACTGTGATTAGCACAGATTAGGTTAGACTGAGTTGGATTTAGTACTGCGATAGTTGGTCCTAAAACGGATTTTGATCCACCGGTCAATAAGCTATTTTTGCAACGAGAATACTCTCCTTACCCTCGTAACGACCTGGCAACAAGCGGGCAAAATTTCAACAAGTTCGTTCTCATGGCATTTATTTCCCCATGACAGGATAATTGAGGATTAAATAAATGGATCCCTGAGAATTCCCGGGGAATCCATGTTAATCAATTTCCAAACGCAATTTTCACACTTCAGCAATTCCGTTGGAGAAAAAGGCGGCCGTGCGAAATGTGGCGCAACGAGTTTGCGTTCCCTGGTAGAAAAATGTATGACTAAATCCACCGCGGCTGATGAAATGCTTTTTGCGGTCAGCATCTCAAAGATTGATCGATCCGGGCAAATGTGGCTAATGCGAGAAGCCCGGAGTTGCGTTGTCCCTCGGTTGCTTCTGGGTTTAACGGTGGACCACGTGATCGAGAGGAATGCAGGAGTGAACGAAACGTTTCATGTCGAATTACGCAATTTATCTCTGAGACGATATAGTTTTGGAAAGAAGCGAGATAAATCAATACCCACTGTTCGAAATAACAGTTATCCGTTCATTGATTTTACCTAGACGCGATTTAAATTTCGTTGTATAGTTCTCGATACGTAACGATAACGTTGGAAGTTAGGGTTCGTATAGTTGTCGCCACTGCGTTACCGTTCAATTAGAAAAACCAAATTTTGTACAATTCCAAAAGAAGTATACTCCAGTGGAAAGTGTGTATCGATATTCACGGGCTTTGTGATTAGATACATTCGCCGACAGAGGTTTGCAGTTTGATTGTAACTAGTCCGAAGTGCAAAACTCAGAACCTTTGAACAGTTTCTTGAAAATTGTCAGATAATATGAGTTTGTCCGAAATATTAGGAAAAAGAGACTTCGTCGTTTATCGAAACTAAAAAACAAGGGATTTGGACCAAGTCGCGCTCACTCGGCCAAGGTTGGGGGCTCGTGTGGAATTCTCGTAGTCAGCTGTTGGGAAGAAGTTGGTACTGCGAGCGGACGAAACGAGGAGGTTGAGAACAGCGGAAGAAAAGGGACAAGAGGCAGAGGAAAAAGAAGAGAAACGAGAAAGGAAACACGAGCAAAAGATAGGGCGATCTCGCAGAGCCACCTGCCCAACCGGCGTGTCCGTACAAGGCCGATGTACGACGATCGACGAGCTGCTGGCCCCATCGCTGCCTCGCTCTTCGATCGTGTTTCGCCTTAAGCGGACTCTCGCTTCAAAATCGCGATCTCTTGATCGATCTTTAAACCTTTTTCCTCAGCTACGAACTTTACGTCGGGCTACGCGGCGATACACGTATTTTCCCGGCTTTCCATTTCCCCTTTGAGTAAACGGTTTTCGGCACCTGGACCCAAGTCGGACTGTCCCAAACTTGTTTTATCAGCGGATATCGAAATTCGATTTCTATCGACGAATCTGCCCTGGCAGAACAAGTGAACTTGAGTCTCCGTTAAAATTTTCCTTGAAAAACACCCTATGCATTCAAATGTTCAATTTTGAGGGTTTTTCAAATCACTCGACATTTTCCCAGATTTTATATACACCGAGTAATTGTTAAAATCGGCAACGGTAGATAAAAATTAGCTTTTTACAAACGTTGTTAAAAAAACCTGGTAGATTAAGTCTTTGAAGGTAAAAAGTATTCTATTTTCCAATTTTGTGCATTTCGACCAAAAATACAGCAAAGTACGAAATACGCGTAACGGTTTTTCTATTTCATGAAAAGTTTCTCGGACTGATCGTGGCTCTGAAACGCGACAAGCCCAATACGCCGCAGATACCGTTTATCCAATAAGAATGTTGTTAAGCAGAAGGCTGATTCTCACGTCCGGGTGTAGTTAATCGGCGGTGCATCGACGGTGAGAAATCGCGTCTAGTGTTAATGAGAAATCCTTTGTACGCTGGCGTGACGAGAGCAGTCGCCGCGAGCTTGCAAAAAGTGGTACTGTTCCGGGGAACGTAGTGACGATTGTATTAGACGCGTGTCATTGTACATCGCGCTAATTAAACCGCACGTCAGTTATTGCGCCGTCAAATGGAAAAGCATTTTCATTTAGCGTCGAGTATCAAATACTTTATTCACCACACGCATATATAATAACATTATTATACCGTTTTAAACAATCGTACGACTTTTGATTCGCAACAAAGTCTGCATCAACACTTAAATAATGATTATAATATTATTGTACTTTATTGTATATTATTGTATATAATATATTATTGTATATTATTGTACAAAAACATTGTTCAGAATTGTCAAATTTATTTTTATTGTTCAATCGCCGCCATTTTGTTTTTACATCTTTCTTACCGTTATGTCGTTTGCGCTTAATAACGAAACGCAGACTTGGTCATTTTAATTGGACATTTTTTTTCTATTAAAAATGTTTGTTTGTAATTATGACAAGGCTAAAGGAATCTCCTCTCGTTACAACTTGCCGAGAATTTGGGAAAATAGAAGAAAGAGAGAAAGAGAGAGGTATACGTAGCGAGATGGGTACGAGAGATCCCGACGAGATCTTCAGGACGAGCGAGTTGGCGGCGGCGGCAAAGGAAGCACGATCGGATCTACGATCTGAGATTTCGCATCTCGGCGATGGCATACGCGTATAAGCGCCCGATCGCGAGATCCGAGACGAGCGCGACGTCGCACGTCTTCGTCGAATGTCGCTGGACAGGTCGGCGATAACGGACGATAAGGCTGTAACGATTACGTTTACGACGGCTTGCCGCATCACGTGACGTGGAGGAATTACCGGCATAAAGAGAGAAAATTGTGGAAAAAAGTGTAAGAGGCACGTTGGAACCGTTTGTAAAGCGGAATTTATTGGGCAGAAGTAGATTTTTAATTGTGCGAGTGCTTATACATATTTATACGTATGTTTATTACGAGGGATTTGAGAAAAATTCAGTTTATTTAAATTTTTTGCGCAGGGTCAGAAAATACGTCTCTGTGATTTTCTTCTGTCTTTGGTAATTCCATTATTCTGCTTTATTTATTATATACTGTCAAATATATACTTGGTGGGATTATATGTGAAGAAAATATATCAAGCTAATTCTTTGTTATACAATTACCGTTAAAAATGTATCGATCTGTTTGTATTCATCGTTTCTGTATTAATGCTTGAAAACATCCCTCTTTCGATGAATTCGCGAATTGCACTCAGCGATTGATGTTCTTTTACCAACATTGAGTCGCTCAGTATTGCACGTCGTTTGTTCGTTGCGGTTTTTCCATTGGTCATTTCTCACTCCAGCTTTTCCATGCGCAGTCAAAGTACTCCCACTTTGCTTCCTTCTTTATCGTCCCGAGTTGACCGGGATGTGCAGGGTGGCAATTAAGCCAGAATCGCGGCTCGGAATCTAAGCGATATATATTCGATTAATAAAGCCGATTAACGCGCAGCGATGTTAACGAACCTACATCGTCGCAGTTTCCAGACGGGATTTTTCCATTAGCGGTCCGGGATTTTAATGACCTTCGGAAACTGCGTGATTTCACAGCCGCCCAATTAATCACATCGCAATCTTACTTTTACGCAGCCTTTGTGCGCGTACCCGCGAATCGATATAACGTCAGGAATAACCGTTACTGTTTGCCAGCATTTCCACCATAAAGAGAAAATTTTTATTTTCACTCAGGACAATTTTCTCGTTTCCTTCGGAAATTCGTTATTCCAATTTCGACAATTAATTCTTCACAAATTACCAAATCTCGTTCTGTCGTGTTTTTAATAACAAGTACACGAGTTAATTAATTGTCATTCGTATTTTTTGACTTTTGCATCATCTCTTGCGAATAGTCGTTTCGTACGTAGAATTGCAGTTTCGGTTCTTCTCCGGCTTGTTAATGGCACTTCTGATGTATAATGTCGATTATACGTAAGTGTCAGTTTAAATATCCAGGCAATATTGATACAAGTTCTCGAGAAGCGACCACTCGACTAGCCACGTCTCGCGTTCACTTGTTCCACGTCGCTCGAGCGCACGAAACATACGTCGCGTTGCCGTTAAGAATGTTCCGCGGTGTAATCGCGAGTTCGACTGTTTTCGCTGCAGTTCTTTTATTATTTCTACCTAGCAAAATACATCGCGCAATTTCGAATGTTTACCGGTCCGTGGGCATCGTCAACTGACACGTTTTTCCGGAT
>JABFPT010001568.1:10941-24312 GCA_022817245.1 Nixonia krombeini | reverse complement strand
ATTCCGATTCGTCACAACATTTCTGTTAGAAAGAAAAATTTCAAAAATTGTTTTCGTACGGTTATATCCGATCTAGATTTTCACGCGCAAAATAATGTTCGTTCAAAGAAAGAGTACATTACCGCGACAGTAACTAATTTTTGAGAGTAATGAATTGCTAAAGCCCGGTATTTATTGAGGATCTGACTATGGCAGAGATAATGGTGCAAAAGTCATGAACTACATAAATTTACATCACCCATGACATTTGAGAATGCGATTTTTTCATCTGACTGCACTGCAGCTATTTCTAATTCGGGTGTGACGATGGCGGATAATTGCGGATCCTGCATGAGAAGGGGCGTCATGTGACCCCGAACATTTGCTTCTTTTCGAAAACCCATGCTCGATGACCACTTACAACTGCCTTTCGACAGACCGATCCTTTTTATCCGCTATCTCGCCGATCACGTACGGGCCTGATTGGGTTTTTTTCTCTATCACTTTTTTCCACGTTACAGCAACGTTACTTACCGAGAGCACTAAAAGAATTTGGTTGGCGACTTTCGAGAAAGCTTTTTAGAAATATCTGCACTGGGCGCTTTTATCGTAAGACTTATTCTATTTTTCATATTTCTTTCTTTCATTCTTTTTTTTTGTCTTTTTTTCTTTTTTTGCTTCTATTTTTTTTTTAAGGTCAAATACTATCGTGACAATGTGCGACAGTAACGAGTGATGGTGATAGGAGCGATAATGTAGGAGAGCGTGAGAGGTGGATCGTGGAAAATAAAAAATGTGGAGACTCCACGTATAATTCACAATTCTAGGTACAGTAAGAAATGTTAACTCACATCATAATTAGAAGAAAAATATATGTACAAAGGTGATAAAAACACATCGACAACGAACGAGACAATACATCCAACGAGCGAGCTACTATATTGTCACAGCTGTAAAGAGCGGTATTTTAGTGAATGGGTAAAATCGACCTCGTTGGAAATGGCGTTCTTTGGGGAAGGATGTAGAGAATTAAATGGGACATGAATGGAAGGAGCGTGGATTTCGTGAAACTGTTCTCGAAATCATCCCGGCCGAACGTTTTTTCACGGTGTTACTACTTTACGGGAAGCTCTCGAAATAAAATCAATTTTACTGAAATTGTTCGCAAAGGAGTAGTCGGCGGTGTTTTTAATCAAGTCCGCGCTTCAAAAGCATTTGACAATCTTTAAGTTCCGATCGGAAAAAACTGAATAATATTCTTCAAAGACACCATTTACAATACATGCTAAATGAACGTGATTTGCAAAGTGATCGCTCGGATATGCCGGACGTGGAAATAATGGCTTTGAAATAATTATAAAGTAATCGGATACGGAGCAACTTTTCTGCATCTCAAGAGCCGTTTGTATTTCACTTAATCGATTATTGATCGTAAAAATTTCCCGAAGCGCAAAGTTTTATGAAAATTGCGAAGAAATTTAAAGAAGAAAAGAACAACGAAGGGAGAATGAGAGGAGGGGAAGGGAAACGGAGAAGGGGGGATTGTATGACCAAAGGTAGGGTGTGAGGATCGGGTAGTCGAACACTAGCGAGCAGCAAAATGAACTTTGCGGCAAACTGTGCTGGCTGAATTAGCGGTGATGGCGTGATGAGGTAAGAAGTTCGTTCTCATTATTTTCTCTGCCGGCCAGTGTCTATGTGTGTGGTATATTTGTCATTCTATATTGTCACGTTGCGGAGAAGAAGAACAGAGGTCTGGAAGGAAGCTAGCTATCTCCTGGAAGTCGAAGTTACCTTCAGCGGCCGCCACCGGTGCCTCCTACTTCCAGAAGATGGCACAGGTGCTCCCGTCGTCCATCATGCACTCTGGAATACAGAACAGAAACAGAGATGGCAATGGGCCCAAGATACGATGGTTCATTGATGATCTGGTTGGTCATCCATGTTCTTCGAAGTAGGATACGTATGCGCGTCCGCACCCTGTTGAAAATTCCCAAGCATGGATTCCCGCACAGAGAAAAAGCAGCGGTTGGTTCGGCTACAATCTCTTCGCAGTTCGCAGATTTGACAAGTGCGCGTGGTAAACGGGTCTCAGATTCTCTCGTTAATCGAGGCAACCAGTCTTTTTCTCGGTGCGTGTCATGGAACAGCAACCGTCGAGTTCCGAGAACTCATCGATTCCTTCGGATTCCTGCCACGGGAATCCACGATAAAATCTCGCCCGTATTTTTATTTCGCGTGACGGTACAGTGCAGAATATTTCTTTTCTGCTCGACGCTGTACGATGTACTACGAACGTTTAATAAGCTTTGTTTTCGAGCAGCATCCGCGTTGGTTTTCATAATTGCGAGGAATTATGCGCTACAAAGGGCTTCTTTCCCAGGTCCGTGAAACAATACCGTCTCAGACGAAAGATCTTGTTTGACAGTACGTCTGACTTTGGCGAGAACGCCTTCGGAGCGAATCACGTCGCAACACACGTAATAATGCAGCCGAAGTGAAAGGCGAAAGTACGAGAGCAAAGACACAAGAAGCGAAGGCGTCGCAAATGCGCGACGATGCCGGCAGCTCATTCCGCGAAGTAGCGTAACGCCTAGCTTCCCCGGACTCTGGGGCACATTTAAGGATTTGTCTCGGGAAATTAGATTCTCGCCTGACTTGCAGCACTGTCGTTACTCCCTCTCGTCGGTCTCACTTCGGCTCTGCTTTCGCCTTCTGACACAGACAGACTCTCCTTTTAGCCTCGGGTACTTTTCATCGAGCGTCTGTTCCATTGTCCCGTCGAGACTTTGCCAGGGCCAAGGAATTGGACCTTTGTCGTACGGCAAAGTGTTAACGCGCCCTTTAGGCCCCATCGCCGAGAAAGAATCCACCCTCGGGAAATTATGTGCTCGGAAGACGAAAGTTTTTCTTGCCGACCGACCGACGAGAGGGAAGAGAGGATACACGAGTTCGAGGGGGGAGGGCAGGGGTGGAGACGGGAAACCAATAAAGAACGCTAAAAATGAGCGGCGTAAATGAAGTGTTGCCGCGAAATCATGTTGGCCGACCTCTATGACGAATATCCTTTGTGACGCTGACTGTTATACGCAATCTTATTGCTTCTCTTTTGGTACCCAAAGATGAATCGTCCATCCGGGTAAAAGTGGGCTAATGCGATGCCCGCGATAAATGTAATTTATTACGCGAATCGAGCTAATCAATCATAGTCATTAAAGACTTGATAATGACGAGGATGAACTTCGATATTATATTATAATGCAATATTCATCTTTGGCAATTTGTACTCGTCGTCGCTGTTGGTATTTGTGAGTTGACAGCAGAGAATTAGATTGCCGTCGTATCATCCGGGGATGCATTTAGCTCGAGGATAGTGCACGAGCGATGGCGGTAGTACAAGATGGCACGCCGGGGGATCGAAACTTACTCAACTAGCTTTGGTACCTGCAGCTTCTACTCATCTTATCCAGTTGGAACAACTTGACCCTAACTTTAACCAACTTCGTAGGCCACACGTTTCTCAAATCTGAACCGCCACCGTAGTTCTGACGTTTAAGAAGAAAATCCAAGGTCGAGATTATCGCCGGCTCTAACTTCCTCGCAAAAAGCTTGGCAACAGCTTTTCTTGCTAGATTCACTCAACTATTTGCGGCATTGCATTAACGGCAGATTCTTGCAAAACGACTTGGCATTATTTGCAATTGCAAAAAGGAATAAAACGAACGCGGACGATCGAACTTTACTGCCGAAATAAGAGTTACTTATATTTGCACGGAGAGTGCGAGGCTCAAAAAGTGTTTCTTTATGTTACACCGAGAATGAGGAGTGGTACGTGCTCGAGTGTTCCAAACAGACGTCAGCGGATACTCGAGGTAACGAAGTGGCGTCGTAACGCGTTGCGATTAAAATTTGATCTGTTCTTTGTACTGCTAATAGGACATTATTCCGTAGAGTTCAGACGCGTGAAAGTGCCACCATAGCGGGAGATCTATAAATGATGTAATTAAGCCGTGCGCCGGAGCACCAAGATGGCCTGTAAAGGGCAGTCATTAACGCGGAAAAAGCCGGTGAATCGCTCGAACAATGAAACCTCTTACGACGTGGCAAGGGTGGAAAAGACATTTGGCTGTGCAACTGAAGGGAATAGAGGAAGCTCTTTTTGTGGAAAAAGCGTTCGCTCGGCATGAATCGAGCTTCTTTTTATGATTCAGTCAGGTATCGGCGGGCTCCTGCAAATATCGGTCTCATCAGTTTATTAATCGAATCGAATCGGCACGAGCAATACACGTAATCGGTAAAATCTCTGGAAATCAAAGTGCGAAAGTAACAATGCGTTCTGCATCGGCGAGCCATCAGTGGTCCATCAGTTGGCGTAGCCAAAGTTCAACAACCCTTTGATTGAACTCTCTTATTGCGTGAATACATCGTGTACATAGATATACAGGTCGCTCCGCTCTGGATCACCCGTTGCATCCGCGTCAAGGCAAGGCTTTGTGGGCCACATAGGCGGGCGACCGGAGATATTACAATGGCATCTTCTGCAGATTAGCATATGAATTACGATTCTCCATCCTGTACCAAGATCACACGCTACTATCTCTTCCTCCTTGCCACTTTCCAGCCGGTTATCATCGAAAGTATCATAACAGAAGTTGAGGAAGTCATGCGGGCTTAAACTCCTTCGAACCTAACCTATCCTCGTCGATCTCTTCCTTCGAAGCTGTGAAAGAATAAGCAACGTGACTGGCACATGTGGTGTCACGTTGAAATCGCAACTAACTTTGTTACCGATTCTTTTTTATCAGTCTTATTATTACGGGAGTCTATAAATGCGTAGATTCAAGCACTCAATATTTATGATACTCGACTCCACTGTTTTATACAACGTAGATGTGGGGGCGTGTGAATTTCAATGGAAAGTAACGCATTCAACCACTAAACCGAGTATCATAAATCTTTAATCCCAAATTCGGTAAAACTGATGATTGTTGTTACGTAATTGATGAGATCGTGATCATGATTCAGCACTACCGAAAGATCATGTGTAAACCATTACTATTTCGCTGAATTGAGAAGAGAAAATTAATGATTCACCCTCGGAGTATACTGTTTCTAACTACTGCAAACTTCGAAAAAAAGTCATCGTAAATGAAATAAGGTTAATTTCCGATTATTGAACTTTCGGATTCCGAGGAACTTGATTTCGGCGCTGTCTAAAAGAAATTGATTGCATAAGGAATTACCCGAATGTGCGAAGCACGACCGCATATCCGCCAAAACGTTGCTACCGATTCAATCAATTACGCGAAGTGAGCCAATAACTTTGGCTTCGTTCCAAGAGGGATGTTTAGGCTTTCTGATCGCGCTCAACTCCCCAAAGAGAATGAATTGAATCGATGGAACGGTAGAAAACAGAAAACGCATTTCCGCTGTGCTCAAGTGGGAAACCTTCTTTTCACGCCTCCTGATTTTCCGGTTGTTTGAGTGAATCAGGTAAATTGTTGCGATTATTCAAATGCTAAATTTAACATTATGAATTACATGTACAACTTTATCGTTGCCATTTAATAAGTATGTTAACTACAGCTATTTACTTCAAATCAGATAAGTATAATTAGTACTATTATGACTTTGATTTGTAAATGACGCGAAACATGATTGATTTCTTTCACAGAATGGCACGAAAACGTTCTCTGGAATAACGAAAACGTAAACTACGTGAGAAGCAAAATACTCTAATTATACTTGCGTGATTCCAAGTTACAAGTACTGCGGTTAGTATTAATGATTAGATCGTCACTTTCTACAATTTGAATTTATGGCATTTTCTTACCTCCGCGGTTTTCACTGTCCGCCGGTTTCACTTGAATAGGACGGTTCATCTGCAACAGAAGAATAAAAGCGGGAAATTAGACATGCAGACATTCGGGAAAGACGATACCAATAGATATATCCGATTATAAATGTTTGGGGTATTACTATGCAAAACCGTTGTTCGTATTAAAATAAGGAAATTATTCTATATACTTGTGCAATGTAATTCGCAAATCATAATTTTCATAATAATCGGCTTTTCCACGAATATTGATATTCTTTATGTCATTGCACGCTCGCGATCCTTTCAAAGTGCATTTTCAATTACAGAGTTGTTATGCCCGCAATGTATATAATAACGTAATATAATAAAACGCTGTTTCGATATATATATTTCACAGCGGAAACTGCAATCTAGTCAAAAGATTCGAAACGCGAGTTTTTTGTTGTCGGCTCAACGCCAAAAAAATGTGTGGTCAGTAGATTCACCACATACGTTGTAAATTTAGTAACTCTTTTTTCTCCATGTGGTTGATACAAGTGTATCATCCTGGGCGTACACCATCCTCTATATACGCACAAAAGCTATTGCTTCCCGTCCACCGTTTCCCGCATCAGTTTAAAAATTCCACATCAAAGAACCCCGAATCCCGGCATTCTCGGCTCGTATTTTTCAAACGTTCCAAAAATATTAGTATTGAGACACAGCGGATATGAAAGATGATAACTCACCTGCAACGAATCATAGGCGGCATGTCACGCACATAAATCTCTCATTACAAAGTAAAGGAAGATGTCTACGACTTATATCCCGACGCGGCGGCTACGACGCCGGCGAATAAAGGAGAGATGAGCGATAGGGACGCCGCGCGGAGGCGATATTTCGGATGTCTCAGGGGTGTTGGGAGATGACGTTATATGTCGTTATTTGTTTGGCTGGCAGTGTCCATTTGGCGTATACGTCCACCCCTCGTCACGTCTCCTCCCTCGAACACCATTCGTACCCGAGAGAGGTCTCTGGCTTTGACAGGAGCGGGAGCCCGTCAGCGAGTTTAGGGGGGGCGTTGAGGGAGAAGGCCATTCTATCTCTGGGTCAGAAAAGCCCGAAGCTCTCTCCACGTCTCTTTGAGTGACTATCCCGGCGTTTCTCTTGCACGCTCCCTCTCTCCCTTCTCTCCCTCTCTCTCTCCCTCTCCTTCCCTTTCTATCTCTCTACCTCCTTTTTCTCCCCCTATAAATGCGACGGGGATGGAACGCGATGAATGAACGAATAACATTGTTTATTTGCCGATCGGGTTGGGTCGCGGTTATTCCCGACCCAGCGAGCTTCGCCGATTTGCCGCTGCTCTTTTTGGGATGCATGATTCATGACGAGAGGAGGAAGGGGTGGAATCGTTCTCCGATTCTCCCTCGCATATCTACCCGCATATACCGAAGTGTACCGCTACCGTCACCGCTATCGCTCCCGTCGTGCTTCTTCTGCTTCCCAGCCAATTTTCCTCTCAGCATGTATCGCATACGTATCAAGGCGTTTGAGAGGAGCTCTTCGGCTCCTCGCTCTTTGCGGTCTGGAGGCTTTACGACGGTATCCATTGCGCCGCCTTTATGTGCATATGACGGTTACAGCGTATCGATCGATTTTCAATCCATGTCTGATTGCTGCTTTGGAACTTGTATCGCGCTTCTGCCTGAATGTATGGATGGGAAATTTAAAATTGTTGAAAAGGTGCACAACACTTTTGATATGTTTTTTAATAGCCTACAGAAAAAACTTGATTCTGCGTCAGTTTTCATTACACATCAGCCGTCGTTTCCCGGAGTCATCCTAGAACGAATTAGTCGACCGTAGGTAAAGGATATGCGCGATGAATTAGTTTGGAAGAGGTTCAATAATCATCTAACATTAAGTGTTTCAAATTTCGGACACAAAATGTCCATTCCGGACTAATCACATTACATTTTTTTTTATCTCGACCTGAACGTTCACGTGTGCGTAAAAACATGGGTGTAGTACTTTTCGGGAACACGTGTATTGCATCAATGACAGAACTGTCATTAAAAAATATATAAAAAGTTGTTGAAAGAAATGAAGATGAATAGTGACAAAGACAGACTGTCATATCATTTAATCAACAAATACAGATCTGAAAGGGGTGATAACAAATGAAAATTTCAAAAATAACGTGCCTGTAGGGTTCTTCAAACATTTCGTATGCAGTCATACTAATAAGTCCTGAATAATTTCTGATACATCCATCGCGTGTTTCCGTATTATTATTCATCAAGTGGTCATCCAATTGCTTAAAGTAACGACAGCAGTGTCAGAAACACACGTGATTAAATACATTCTCTATAAGCAAACATTGATGGCAAATCCATATCGTGTAACAAAGTCGTTGCAGTAATTTTCGCTGCTACAAGTAATATTCAAAACCCGCTTCATATTTATCCTCTATACGTACAACCGAGCACAGCGTATATCATTTCCCAGGACAATGATACGGTTGAGCGACTCTTTTGCAGGAGACCTTGCCCATATGTAAGAAATGCCCGGCGGCAATTATAGATATTAAAAGCACGGGGGACACTGTAACGAGCCATCCGCGTTACCTGAGACCGGGTGTGTATAAGTGAAAAGGACGACGGGCGTGGAGAGAACGGCGGTCGTTGTAAGGGTGAGCGGTGATGCAAGGGTGTGCGCGAGGGAGGAGAGGTCACTTTAAGTACTATCCGCCGGTCAGGAAATTAAACTTTGAGCCAGGTATTACCCATTAGCCGTTTGTTGTTGCTCCGTTGTCAGGGGAACCTCGTGTCCGTAGATACCGGAACTGAGATACGCGCCGCCCCTTCGCTTCTCTTGGGAGGCCGACGTCGAATGCAACGTGTAGATGTCACCTATGGCCCGAGGGATATGTTTAGTCACCGGCGATCACCGGCCGCGATCCCCGAGCATAGATCGCCGGCAACAGTTTGTAGATTACGCCCGCTTATCCAGGTCGAAACGCGGTTTCACGCGAGACCGAAAGAATCGAGGGACTTTGGGCAGAGATAACGATCGCGCCGATGATTAACAGTCCGGCCTCGATGAAGCCTGATTAACGCGGTAATTAGGAGTGCATCGAGCACGACGTCGTAACAAATGTTTGTTCGAGAATTTATGACGGAATTAATTAGATTGGCATCTAATTTCAGGACGCGTGCGCCGAGTCATCCGGATGTTTGCGTTTGGGAAACGTGTGCCCGCGTCTAAACACTCCATTTTACGAGAGAGCCGGAAATTTTTATCGCGGAGAAAATCAGAAGTTCCCGCGCGGTACGTCGACCCCCGACTCGTAGTCGTGTCATCAGCACTGTGCACTTAGAAAATCGATTCTCCTGAGAGACACCACTCAAGATGGATGGTAATAAGTAAATGTGTTTGCACAGGCCCATGCGCGCATCACAAGCAATTAATTAAGCTCGATTATCTATGTACACAGCGGAAAAGCATCGCGTGGTGGTGAGGGTAGATACGTACGAAATGATAGACACGAGCGCAAATACACGCGACATTGTTACATATCGCGTATCGTAAATCATATTTCATTGTATGCACTTCCATCGTTCCGCCAAACCGCATCTGCCGTGTGATTTTATATTAATTCTAATGGAGTAATGACATTCGATGCAATGGATATCGCCACATTCAGGCCATTGTGCTTCGGAACAGTTTTCCAAGTGCAGAATCGTTGCCAGCGATGATAGCCCCGGCATAAATTCAGGCACGAGTTAAGTGGAATGCCGGATGGTCGTAGCAGACGAGATCAGATCGACTTTTCACGAAGTAGGCCTGGGTCAAGGATATGGCATGAATTTAAATTTGGTTTCGATTCAAAGGATGCTTTTGGCCTTATTCTTATTTTCACTCTAATTGTTCCCAGAATATCTCATGTTTTCAAAAAGCATCGAACGCATAAAAAAATCGGGTCACTTTGGCAATATCATTCGTATAAAAACGCGGATGAAATAAACATATTTCTTAATGCAAGTATCTCGAGGAACGCCTGAAGGGGATGCGAACAAAATAAAGAATTGAGGCGGATTCATGATTTGACGTTTAATATAAAGGCAGTTTGCACAATGTTTTTATCTTTATTACGATTTGGAATTTCGTGACGCGATCGCCATTGAATCTTAGTTAGGTGAATGATTTTCTGAAAGGATCGCAAAATCCAAATGGGCAGCAACTGATAACCGTCAAATTGAATGGTGAATACCGTTTCGGAAATTGAATAAGCTATCATGCCTTTGCCGAGAGGTGAACGGATCCGGGTATCAATGTACAGATGGTAGATAAGAGTTCGTACTGTATCACGGTACACACGTACACATTGCTATGATTTATATATGAACGCTTGTCGCTTCCAATATATTCATTACTCGATTAGAGGCGTCTTCCTCTCTTGTTTCCTGAATTCGCACATATTACGACCAATTGAATCAGCTATGCCAAACCCTCTTCATTTCTCTCTCTATTTCAATTATCAATCTATTCAAAAATCGTAAATCTTAATTGGCTCGCCGAATCACCGGCATCGCGCGATGGAGCAGCACTCGGATAGTAGGGTCGGAATATGGAATATTTGTCGGCCTTTTTTTTTTTTTATGAAGCGCATCTTTCAATCGTTCAGACTGACCCGGAAAATAAAGCAAACCCCGCGCATTAAATGCACCGAGGCGCTGAAATAAAAACGTTAGATAAACTGTATCGAAACTGTTTTGCATATTGTGTTTATTTTTGGCTCGCTACACACAGTCGCCGTGTGATTTGAGCAAATGTGTTGTCGCGCCTACATTTTCCGGTCCGTCGAATTTCCGGCAATTTCATGAAAAGGCAAACATTTTTCCTGATTCTCGCTTGCTTGTTTGTAACGGGCTAGAAAAATTATGTCGCTTGTAATCAAAGCTTGATTAATTTCTCGGCAATGACGCGGATCGCGACCCCAATAACGATTCACCCGTGACAACTTGCGAATTTCAAATCAAGCGGATGCTTTTTTTACCGCGAGAGCCCCAAGGAAATGTAAACAATGAGTCGGAATGAATCCGCGAATCAATCCGAGTCATTGACCGGGAATGTTTTATCGTCCGTGCGATTGATCGGAATTCTCGTGGTGAGCAGTGCCATCGTACGATGTCGACAAAGGTCCTCGTAAATTCGTGACCGATACGGTAATCGAATCACCAGCATTTTTCACTGCTCGTGCTTAGAAGTTGTGGCGCCTGTTGCCACTTTCGAGAGTCGCAAAAGGGCATAACGTTCGACGTTTCATGTCCGTCGCAGCTTCCTAGCTCAAATTACGATTGTGGAGCCGAGTTTAATGGTACGCATTATCATTTCAACCGTCTCTTCTTTCGACATGTGCAATCAAAAGTTCACCTTAATAACAGAAAGGAACGCGAAGTATTAAACGACTTTATTATTTTTAATTACATTTATACGTGAATTGAGTTATATTTTAGCATGATGTGAGCTGAATAATTTATTTGCTTATTGTTATTTGCAAATGGTAAAAATGTTATAAACATTTTTTATCGAAGTAAAATGTCATATAATACATATATATATATATAATTTATTATGTTACACAAGTATTATTTCTGAATTACTATATTATATTATATAATATAACATATATGTATATTACAGCGTTATGTTAATTTTATGCATAAAATATTGTTTGACTAATAATAAATAACAGTAAATAATACAAACGAACGATAGTTATTTAGTACACTTTCTTAAAAATACTGTGTCCAAGTAAGAATGTCTTTTCTTTGTATTATACAAATGTTACATTAAATCACATGATTACGTCGTTATATAAAGATAACAATATCTTTTAAAATAAATTACCTTTTCCTTGCATTTTGTTAAACTGTCGCACAACTACCATCTCTTTAAACGGCAAATTAAATTTAACGAAAAAGTACATTATTATTTTTATGCGACTTACTCTCATGTTCTTTCATACAAACTATTTATTGAGCTTAAGGAAAATGACAAAATTCGTATAATATAATATTTCTAATATAGTGTAATATAATAAAGTTTCTTCAATTGAAACATTTTGCTATAAAATAAATTTCAGTCTGGTTTCCCTTTCATATTATAAATCATTCCATGTATTATCTATATTATTATAATTATCTATATCTCTTACGATTAATAGCTAATTACTTTATATATATTATTAAGTTACTGATATTTGATATCATTGCCATTTATGTATGTGTATTAAATATACTAAAAAAACTTTTTTTGTACATTTAACTGTAATAAATGTAAAATAATGGGATATATAAGAGATTTTATTTTAATTCACATATGCTTATTATGAATTTAATACTATTAAATTTTACACAGCATATCTTTCCGTAAACAGTTATTAAGTAAAATTGAGACTTGAGTTCTCAGAAACAAACTTCTCTTAACAAAATAGACGTACGCAAATTTGGAAGGCAAATATGGCTCACAATTATCTCGAGCAGGACATGTCACTTGTTTCAATTCTGCACTGCATTAATGGAATCAAATCACAAGTGTTGCAAATAATTTTCGTTACACTGCGCAAGAATAAAAAGAAGGTGTACGTACATATTCATATTTAATTATGCACCAATTTTAAATTCTGACTCTTCGGATCCTATGACCGTGAGCAGTCGAATTTATCTTCCTGTTAAAACGTGGACGGGTGTTCGTTCACACGGCCGTGCATCGCAGCTGAAGTTCAATAAATTTCACCATCAGCTGTGTGTATATTGTCTCTCGTCCGCAAGTTTATTCTGTTGTAGGGATGGCATGATGTAATGTGAGAATAACCGTGGAAATTTTTTTGTAATAAATAGCGCGATATATCTCTTTTCCTCTTTTAAAAAAGCCTTTATAACTGCTTTATTCAAATTATCGTATGTTAAAGCAACAAATAATGGCTTTCGTAATATATACGTTTTCTGCGAAAATAAGCAAAAACTAATTGAAGCCACAATGGAACATATTAAAGACTATATAGTTTCAAAAATGTGGTAATACGAATATTGTTACTGTATACATGTAATGTTAATTATACGTTTTATCAAAACGAGGTACACTAATAATTAAAAATTGGCATTCCATACTTTATGAATACGTGCAACGAATTTTAATTAGTTTGTATGGACTATACACAATTTTTTCAACTGTCGGGAATATCAGAATAAATCAGTTATTTCAAGTAAATGGAATAAATCGGGTTAGAAACACCTATCATGTAAATAAATATTTATATGGGATTGGCAAGAAAGTAATTTTGGTTTTTAGTGTGAAACAAAACTGAAAAAACCGAAATTACTTTCTTGCCAACCCAATATTATCATTTATATGTTGGAGTTTGCCCTTTTGTGACTTTTATCTGTAGTGTTAATTGATAATAATTTTCTTAGCATGAACATTGTAATAGTATTGTATCTAACTCACTAAATACATATATTGATTGACAGCATTTCAGATGCATTAAAGAAAAGTAAAATTATTATTTGTACGCTGAATAATTGTACTAT
>JABFPT010001568.1:0-10843 GCA_022817245.1 Nixonia krombeini | reverse complement strand
TAATTTTCTTAGCATGAACATTGTAATAGTATTGTATCTAACTCACTAAATACATATATTGATTGACAGCATTTCAGATGCATTAAAGAAAAGTAAAATTATTATTTGTACGCTGAATAATTGTACTATCATTTGTTCTGTGTAGATGTAAAACATGCTCTATTACAGTAGAACAGGAAAAGAAGTTTAAGGCCTTTGAGAAAGAAAGTATATGATGATACTCAGAAGATTTGGTGGAAGCCTACATCTATGAGAAAGTAAGAGCAGAAAGTGGAGAAAAATCTGAAAGAAGGAAGAAATACAAGGAATTGAATTGAAAAAGACTTAGGGTCGAAATGCGAAGAATCCTTTCAATAATGCGATGTTGAACATTTTATCTTTTCAGAACATAAAATGTACAATTAATCGATTGTATATTTTTTTAATTTTTACTAAACGGTTTGTATTGTTGTAATTTAAAATGATAGTTTTTTTACTATTCATTCATCATTGACCATTGAAGTATAATTAAACAATTAAGGAACCTTTTACTCAAATCGTTATGAAAAATGAAAAAAAAAATAACGCCCTGTTCCTAGGCAACGGGTAAGCAATCTGTAACACATGTTTTCGTGTTTTTCTAGCCGTGAAAGTCAATAGTATGTCAACATGGAAATGTTCGTTCATCGATCATCAAACTGTAAAAATAGTACTGCCTCGTGGTTTAGCTGTGTTATTACTATTTAGCTTGACAAGCTGATCAACACTTTCCCTGATATTGTTATAAGTATAACGTTTGGAAATATCTGACGACAGGTCGAAATTACACATTACTTTACGTATTAGCATTTTGTTAATTTGCTACCTTATAAATTCTTAAATGTTTTGTGAGGGTTAGAAAAATATTTTGAAAGTAATGTGTATGTTGGGCATTTCCGAATCTTATGTCACAGTTTACATTACTTCCGTAAATAAACCACGTATTCCCGTTCTTGTATAAACTACCAATTGAATTTAAATACTTCATTGAACGTCTTTAATTTGCTTCAAACGTCGTGATTTCGTTTTTGAATCAGTTTTTTAAAATATCGCTTCTAACCTTATCAATTAAACTATTACATAACACAATTTACTTCATTTTGATTGTTTACATTCAGCGTAATAATATTTACCATTATCGAAACAAAGATTAATACACTCTTATAGTTACGTTGTTCGGTACGTCATACATTGATACAAAGAAACGTTGCGCGTAAAAGCGCTTGTAAAGTGCAAAAATTTTCTAAAAAAAGCTTCAATTCTCCCGTAATTTGCGCATAAGACTTAACATCCGGGACGATATATGAGGTATAAAACAAATCCACGAGTTTAATAAAGAAAAAATGGCGCCTAATGAAGCAGTAAACATTCCGTTTAGTCCGACGCATTATCCTCTTGCAGCACGTGGATTGTTAATCGTCTGAGTACACGGCTCGGGTATTAACGATGATTAAGAGAATTTACAGAAATTCTATGTATACGCGCGAAATTATATAGCACAATCGGACGGCAAGATAAGACCGTGGTGTGGGCTGCCGGAGGATTTGGAATAGATGGTCTGCGCTGTGCCTACGTGGCCATGAGGCGAGCCACATTACCGCCCCGTTATGCGTTGGCACATTCATGTGCGCTACTGCATTAATTGACGCACGGCTCTACATCAACAACACGCCGGCGATTCAGCAGAGCACGTCACGTGTTCGATAGAAACGCGAGAATTCAGCGTTGCGGTTGAGGAAAGTGGCGCATTTCTTTCGGCACGTCAAACCCATCGATTGCCGCGATGCAATCGCGCACTTTCGTGTCGAGAAATTATCCAGCGTAATGGTCGCGGCCGTTGCGCGGAGCACCTTTACGGCGGGTTAGTATTTTAACTCCCACGTCGCAGTAACTGAATTAAATAATAACGCGGTGGTGAATTGGGTTGTTTCTCCCACCTGCTTTCTCCCCGCCCTTAATTCAAATGACGGATATTTGACAGCATTTTTTCCACTCGGTTCGCAATTTTCACCAGGCATATAAATTATCTTCAGCTATAAATATACGACGCAGATGTAAGTTTTCGTTGACAGAGAAGAAGTTCAGAATATCGCTGAAGTTAGTTGTGCGAAGCATACATAAGAAAATTACTCCTCTCTTAGTTAATTAGTTCTCCTCAGTTTTCTTAACTGCACTATGTTTGTTTCGTGTAGCAAAGCCGACAAGTAATAACCTCGCGTATGATAGTCCTGCTACCCTACCCCTCGCGGAGCGTTGACCCCTCCGGCCCCTTAAAAACAGGGGACGCATACTGCTCAGAGCAAAATTCATGTCCATCTACGAAGGGACGAAGGAAACGCGTGCGCCGACGTTCGGTTCCCTTCTTCCCAGCAGGCCCCCTCCTTACGTCCCCTAATAACACATTTCAAAATTCGAGATTTTATCCCCGGCACATACGGCGATACGCCGTTACTCATCTTCGCGGCTGGCGATTACCGCGCTACTTCGCTACCGGAACTAACAAGGGGTTCGTATCCCCCGGATTAAACAACGGTCAAAATCGTCCATTTACGCGATTGGGATGGCATCGACAAGCCTCGCGAAGTCCCGCAAAAGGGAAAAAGGGCTTCCGATAAATCACGAATGCGGAAAAGAGTAAACTCATGGCGAGGCGTCGGGCCGTCCGTAGTTTGGAAGTCGGTCGCAAACTGCTGACTAATGGAACGGCGCTCGCACATGCAATTGAACAGCTGCGTTTCCTCCGATGGTGCCCATCGCGCTCGGCGTAGGGTCGATATTGTAAACGTTACGCAGAAAGATTGTACGGAACATATGGGAACACGGGAACGCGTGCACGCGTATGCACGGCAACCAGGACAGAAATAGGCACGTGGAGATGGCGTGGCGCGCCAAGCGTGAATGAATTTTACAACGCAGACGCGGAGATAGCGGCACGTGTCCCACTTTCGATCAAATTTCGTCGCCTACAAATTATTTTACTGCACTTTTGAACGCGCCTTGACGTCTATTCACTCGTGTCAAACGCCGTCCATAAATATCAGACGCGGGCAACGAAAATACCGCGTGCCCGTAACGTCCGTCGCATTACGCGACACTACTTTTAATTATAACAACACGCTTTATCCGGATGCAGATGAAAGCGAATTAAACGATTGTTTTCGCTTTGTTGTATCGTTATTTCGCCGCTGTGCTTTACGTACGTTTTGACGTGACTCGACCGAAGGGGATGTTCATTAATATTTATTGTATTTTAAATAACCGTAACATTTTTATTTACCGATAAGATAATTCGCGCGATAACTAATTAATGAAAGAACCGAGCTTTCCGCGGGATGAGATTAATTAATATCGCGTAATATTTTACCCTCGGGGAGATAAGCTGCGGAATATATGAAAAAACGAGCGTGATTCTTTCACCTTCATTCGAGTTTAAATTTCATAAGGCGTTCCGAACCGCGAATATACCTTGAACGAAAAATGCAACAAGTTTCACATTCAAGTGTAATGTTGGAATGTTTAGAATGTATATCGTCGCTTTTTTCGTGCATTTTTTCGACTCGAGCGGTGCATCGCGAAACAACCACTTCAAATTAATTATTTTGTTAATAAGGTTGTCAATGAATTGTTGCAAATTGGTTCACTTATTGAAAATTGTATCCAATAACGTCGAACATAGAGCAGCGGTTTATTAGTTTTCGCGTTCACTTGTAATTATGCCAGAACGGTAATATATTCGATATGTAAAGTAATCGAATTTCACGAAACGGAAATATACGTTCTGAATGATCGAATATAATTACAGATTTCGGTGAATGATCTATTTTAAATTAACTGCTGTATTCGGATGTCAAACGTATTGTATTTTGAAATGCGGCGTATTGTATCCGCGAAACAGTTACACTTATTTAAACAAACATTGGAATGTAACAATTGCTCAAGAAAAGAATAACTACGACTGCATTAATTTCTAATGTCGTTAATCAAATACAAGTCTATTTATCATTTTGTTTGCGAGCCTGTCCTTGGAATTGTCTATCGATTATTAAATTTCTACAATTTTCCAACTATATTACGTACGCACAACGTTTTTGTTACAGTGTTAACAATACGCGTTTATTGTCGCCTAAATTATTTTTCGTTTGTTCGAGAACAGCGGTATAATTGCGTTTGCAATTGAACGAAATGATTTCACATGTGCGATTCTATTTCGACAATACCATTTCCGCAAAGTAATAAGAGAAATAGTGAGAAGACTTACCATAGGAAAGTCGGTCCGCCGCGACGGTATCACTTCCAAGATATGAACCATTGGTGAAAACTTCAAAGGCGGTACAAATAGGCACACAAGAAAAGTAACAAGACGAAATTCCTGCTTGCGAAATGCTTTAACAACAATATATATATATATAAGGCTCGAAAGGAAAAAAACAAAACAAAATCAATAACACCGACCGTCGACCCCGGTAGACTATGACACTTTAATCACACGCGTGAGCCACACCAACTGCCTGCCGAATTGCGACAATTCTTCCCGACGAATAGAAGCGACCTATACTACTACAATTGCACAAAAATTATCCTAGTCACGACTGACGTGAAAAACTAGCGTCAGGGTTTCCCTTTTGCGAAACGCGCTTCCTCCGGCACAGGAATTACGTGCGGCGTAGAAGGCGAAGCGCGTTCTATAGCACTGTGTGTGGAGAAGCAATAGCAAACTCCACAAGGAGAAAGAAAATGCTATAGATAAAACCCCCAACGCAGCTCGTCCGCGACTGATTCACCAGGCCTACACGCACCCTCTAGTTTTCTCCCCCTTACATCCCCCGCCAGCCCCCCCCCCTCGCTGGCCGACCCTCTACCTCCCTTTTGCCGAGTCCCTCTTATCCCCTACGATTGTCCCCTCCTCGATCTACGCACCCCCTGCGAGAAAACCCACGCACACTCCTCCGAGCTCCGACCTTGTTTTCCTCCGACGTAGAGCAGAGCGTCCATCTCACTCGCGCCGCCGCCCCTCCTTCCCGCGCGCCCTTGTCGCCAGCACGCGAGCACCGCTCCGGTCAATCAAACCTTCCGAAGAATTCTCGCAGACTGCAGCTGCCAAAAAAATGACGACGAGCCGGGGATGACGAGCCGGGGCCGCTACTACCGCCGCAGAACGTTCCGGGGAAGGCGAGAATCCGAGTCGTATTCCACGGGGAACTGGGTCGCCTAATGGGAAAGCGTTCCTCGGCTTTATGTCCCTCCGGCCTCTGCCATCTTCCCCGTCCTATCCGCGCGTCTACGTGTAGGGGAAGCGGCACTCTTAAAGTTTGCATAGTCATTACGGATTCCAATGAATCGATGAAGTAACGCATGGGAAAAGTTTGGAAATTTTGTACACTCCGCACGCTCCGAGAGGCAATAACTGCTCGAGGAGCGGAAAGACGTTACGGAGGCTGACGTGAGCTATTTTTCGGCTGTTTCATGACTCGCGTCTGGATACGCGGCAACGGGTTTTAAAAATTGTCTTCGCCACGGGAGAACGGTAACCGCCTCGAAGGAGCCACGACTCTGCTGCAACTACATTTTTCATGGATCGTGCAAACAGGCGCTCTTCTTTATTTAGAAAAGAATTCCGCTGTCCGCTCGCCATAATTTGGCTTATATTTATCAATATTATTGCTCGTTTCCGCGTGTAACATTCGGAAAGGTAAACGACCCTCCGCGGTGCTACATAATGTATACAGTGTTGCCGAAATACCATTGTACGGTATTGAATGTCGAGCACCGATGCATCCGCAGTAACGCCCGTCAATATCATTCCATAAACAATGCGCTCTCTCGTCCCACAAGCGGACAAACGGTCACTTGTATACAAATTTGAGAACGGTATGACTCATCAATAAATTGTACATAATTCCATTCGTATTTTGTCGCTCCCTCCGCTTTCGCCCGTTTTCCAGCAGCGAGCCGGGAGATCCCTCTTGATTCTCCGGCACCTCGGTGGGAAGGTATACGAGGGAGAGCGACGGGGAGAAAGCTTGCGAAAACCAGTACCATCGTCAATTTCTTCCTCCTCTCCTTAGCCCCTCGGCAGCTCTCGCGCCGAAGGTACTACTCGCTCGGGCTTCACGTCTCACCAGCGGTCGGCTTTCGCGATTTTGAAGGGAGTACAAAAGCTGCCGGAAATTGCTCCCAGCTCTTTCGACGTTCTGGCTTCGCTGAATCTCTCTTTTCCTTTCTCTTTTCCTCGCTCGCGCGCTCGTGACTCCTGTTGAGTACCGCCGCAGCAGTTCCGATAATGGTGGATTTGGATATCGAGCGGAAACGACTACCGGACGCGAGAGTCTGTGAGAAAATTAGGATCAGAGAATTGTCCGACAAATACATATGTTCCCGCGCATTATTTTACATGACGGGCATAGTAAAGAGTCGCGGGAGAATCTCCCGCCTTTTTTTTCTTCCCTTTTCAATTAAAATGTAAATTGTATTTGCATACAAAGTATTGTTTAACAACGAGGCGGAATTGTTTTAACGCATTTTTTCAATTTTACAAACTATCGCGTAGTAACTGCTTAAACCGTTATATTAATTAACACCGTCCGATGCCTCTGAACAATATTTAGCGATTGTGATGAGGAATTTGATTAATTTAATAACAGTCACTCGTTGAACGTAGACGTGATTTATTATTAATTTTAATCAATCGTTGTTACGCAACTTTGATGCTAACATTTATTTAAGTTGCTATTAAAGATAAATACCATTCAACTTTAACTATAACGTTAACGACTACTTACGTTAAGCAATAATTACTGCACAACTCTTGTTCATAACTCGAATTCATTATTTAGGTTTGTTGTGAGATGTTGACAACAGATTACATTCGGTTATGAATAAATAACTTTGTTTGGAAGATTATTCCAAATTATTAATGCATGGATGTATGAAACTAATGAAATGTAGAAATAAAACATGATGTAAGAAAGGCTATCAAGAGCTGCAGTAAACATATTATTACTTGTTTATAGAGAATATGTACGAATATAACGTGTATATACTTTTTGTGGAATGCATGACCTTGAAAAGATATTACGGATAAAATACAATGTTCTAAAAGTACTTTTAAAGGTCTGCGTGTACTTTTACATGAAAAATTACAGTGAGAAATATAACATCTCACTTTAACTTCTACTACTGTTTTGTTTTTCCATTTCCTTCTCACTGAAATAATACACAATTCGATTTTAAATGAAAAATATACTTTTTCGTGTGTCGTGTAGAAGATATGTACAAAATATTCTTTCAATTAAATCAGTTCGTTTAATAATAATAACATGTTCAAATACCGATATAAATATTTTTGTTGTGCATACATGCCGCAATAATATTAAAACTGATTTTATGAATTCATAAAAATACTAAAATTGCCCGTTTGAACTTTTTGGGACCCTGTTATTTATTTAATGTAATTTATTTATTTACGTTGGTTTCTAGATCGAATTACACGTATCATAAAATTATAGCATATTTTTTCCAGATGTGCAATGCAGCTTGAGAATAAATGTTCTACATTACACGTTTTAAAAACAGTGTTTTAAATTTTAATTTAGGTCAGTGAAGTTTTCTACATTTAGAAGAAAATTGCCTTCAGATTGCTCTGATTTTCTTTGCTTAAAGTACAGACAACATAATTTTTCAATTTCTCGTTCCAAATAGGATCATTTGCTCCGAGTTACTTTAGATGGCTGTTATTTATAATTTTGGCAAGCGTCTTCAGCTTACCGCAGCAGACGCGATGCTGAACATTTTTCGTAAATAACGCATTTCAAAAAGTGCGAAAGATAATGTTGTATCACTGTGTACCAAACAAGTATAACTGTAACAAAAAATAGGTAAAACAGATGTATTTCGTGGTATGTTTTTACTTTCGAATACAAACATTTATTTCACAGCGTGACTTAACGACGCGTTTATTTATTGCTAACATTTGTTTTCGCAAGAGCATAACTATTTTAATTTCACGCATAATTTTTTGATTGCACAAAGTTAACTGCAAACGTAGTTGCAGGAAAAACTGCCTATTTAATTTCTCGCCAGTTGCATTTATCGATTTTCATAGGCTAACCCATAGACTGACGCTGGATGACATCAATATCGAAGACATTTTTCAGCGTTGAATATATGCTACAGCTATACAGGGGCGCGCACGGGGCACATGTACATATATACACACACCTTCGAGTACGCGTGTGCGGGAACTTCACCCTCGACTCGTCATGGCTACACGAAACTTCGAGAGCAGCTCTGGATGGTGACCGTGGGTGCCGAGCAACCCTCCATGGCAACCCGCAGGACTCCCTTCGCCCCCGGTTTTCAGAGCCACGATCAGCAACCCTATTGCGTAACAGCACGTTCGCTTGCTTTCACGATCCTCCAACGTTATACCCTCTTCGAGGCCATGCTTTGACCTCCTTATTCTTCTCCGCCTCTTCTTACATATTTTCTTCATGAGCCTCCCCTCTTTCTCCCTCTCTCCTACCTTCTCTTTCTCTCTCCCTCGTTGACCTTATCTTCCATCTCCGTCCCTTACCCCGAACCCGAAGAAATGACCTACGAGCCTACGATACTTCCAAGTTTTCATGCTTCACTTCGCAAAAATATCCGCCGGTCGACCCTCGCAAGCCAAGTGTTCCGAAACGATAGCTTTGTTTTTTGTTCGTTTTGTTTACATCGGGTTTTGTCATTGAACAAAATTGAGACCGGGCGCTTCTTCGGGATAAATAATATTAGATCGAATCCCTCTTTCGGGCCGATTACGAAATCGTTGGAAATGCTTGAAACGTTGCTCAGCTCCAGCGACGGTGATAACGCCAACTTTTTTCCACATAACACATGTTTGTTTTCTGGATTCGTGTTAAGGATATAAAATCCTCAACGATGGAAAGTCGATCGAACAGTGGAACGACAAACAATCCATTGTGTGAAAAGCTTCAATGGAAATTGAAATGCAAAGGCACACTGAAATAATTATGTTTCACTGCCGTCTTGTTTAATGGCATAAGCGTCAGTAATTGCTGGAAAATGAAATTGATTGCATTCGTTGTCTGTGGATGACAGATGGGGCAGACTTATATTGGACAAATTCCTCGTCTTTTGGGGAGAAAGTGTGGAGGATGGTGAACAAGAGTAAAAGGAATTGGATTTTATCACGCGTATCACCAGGTGTGCTGTGGGACGGCATGCAACGAGAGCGACTGCAAATTACAGTACAGTGACCTTAATGTAATGACTTCGAAATTACGACGTAATGTAATGGACTGTAATTTCACGATGAATCGATTATCTTATGAAAAAGATATGTCACTATCGTCCACGCGGTGAAGTCGAAAAGGGGAATGAATAATGTATAGAAAGATTTTTGAATTATGGACTTTCTCAAAAGCTTATCATCAGCTCTTTTCTTAAATTATTAAAACAAATACTCTTATTATACTTTTTTTTTTCTGGATTCACAAGAAAGATGTAGTCTTCATTTTTCCCTCAATATTAATTGGTACGTTCTCGTCACACTGTTCAAGATTAAATTGTGAGGTCAGGCTAATTTGTGTTGAAGAAATCAATGTAACTTTGTTTAATCTTGTGATAACTTTCCCCTCCTCAAGGTCAGTCACCCATCAGTTGTTGTTTTCAATTTAGACGTAAAATTGGTTAAATTATCTCACGACAGTGATTTCATAACGAAAGAAACTTGCGTAAATTTAATCGACGTCTGTATTTATTTCTCAAAATTAGACGAACCTTGTAACTTTTGGTTATACGAAGTTATGTTTTAGCGTATAATATTGTCTACTAAAAACAGTTCACAAGTCTCAGATCTCTTTCGCATTTTTTCCATTCGATGTTTCGTATGAAATGACATTGTTATCGCGGACATTAATCTTCGCGTAAAAATAGCATAATTGGTGACTATAACGTCGCGTAATTAATGCAGCAATAATTAACTGCATTACCGTCGGTTAGAATATCCGTATGGTAATAAAGACACAGGTCGATTTATAATTTTCATTTTTCAATTACTCCACTCTGACCGATAATTCCACAGTGGCGACCCTTTATACGAGCCAGTGGAAGCAAAGGGTGTCAATTTATCGTATATAACCCTTCCAGAGATGGGGTGTCGTGCACGACTGTGGGATAGAGAAAGCGTTGTTCAGATCGCGAGGATCGCTGGTTGTAGTAATATCATGCAAGCTGAGGCCAGCGGCGGCGGCGGCTGTGGCGGCGTCGGTGGTAGTACAACACATTAAGCCTGTCGAGAGCGAAGAGGAGAAAAATTCGTGCGGCGCTGGGGTCGGTGGTCAGCACGAGCTGGGCGAAGAAAAAGAAAAGGGTGATAGGAAGTAAGAAGGGCAGCCGGTGTCGGGGAACGAGGCAGGCGGTCGGTGGTGCGCCTTGCGCTGTTCCCGCGCTGAATTATTGAGACGCCACCAGATCGATGTCACAAAAGGAAAGCGGCGAAGCGGCTGAAATGACGAGCTTTCGCGTCTCTCATACATTATGCACGCAGACGTTTCTCCTCGTGTCCTGCATGGTGGCGTGTATTGTCGGTCGTACACAAAAATCTCGCGCCCGAGGCACGCGCGATTTTGCCTCTCACGTAACGCAAGATGAATCTAGGATCATCCCGCTTTAATCCAATGATCCCACTTTACTGCCGTAGCCTGGGCTACGGATGCGGCTTATACCACTAATTTTTTTTTTTTTTTTTTTGGATACACACTTTATTTAATGCTTATAGGCCGCATCGGGGATAATTACTTGTTTTACGATTAGCATGAGTAGT
>JABFPT010001567.1:0-13893 GCA_022817245.1 Nixonia krombeini | reverse complement strand
GGCGAAAGTCGTGTAAGATGAATTGGTCTGCCATGATTTCCATGAAACGGAATTGTATCAAATACGCAATTAATTGTTCTGGTCCGCTATACTTATTTATTATCTGCAATTATCCCTTCAATTTAGAATCTCCTTTAATTTAACTGTTACACGGAAAATAATTAGTTTTCTACGTTACAAAGCGCTCTAACGAACGGTTGGTTTCTGCAGTAACAAGAATAATTATTATCACAATTACACTGTTTAGTTCCGGAAATGGTTCTCTTCACACAATTACTCCTATAATACATTTCTTTTGTTACGCAGCTTGTTTAATTTCAAACTTGTTTTTATACTCTATTAAAACTTATATAAGTGTCATAATTACGAGGATCGTTGTAACTCGCAACATTTGCAATATTTCAAAACTTGACTTATAGATGCAACGAAAAATATAACGTGTAAAGTTCTTTATCGTAAATTCTGATTAGACTAAGCTACATTTTTCAATACACATGCCAAATATTGATTAATTATCAATCAAATATGACACCAATGAAAAAGCGCTTTATCTTCTATTGTTTACGAGATATTTGAAGGCCATACAAAACCCGTTTCAAATATTGCAGAATAATGAACAGGCGTTGCGTTTATGAGAACGATTTCACTGATCCAATAAAGCTTTTTATGAATGCAACAATCATTTTTTGTTGCGTTGTAACATCTTTATTGGCATAACAATATCGTCCTGACCACGGAAATAAAACGTAAAAGGAAGAAATAATTGAAATTCTCGATAACAAGTTACAATGAAATTCTGCATTGCGAGTGAAAGTGAATTTATTGAATTTTACTGATTAATTAGTTTATGCAATCATTTCTATTAAATGTAAACGGCGGAGTGTCTGAAATGTCGACGAAATACGAACAGACACAAACGGATTGTATAAAGGAAAAAAGATTTTTCTTTATTATTATTTATTTTGGCTGTATTGATTACAAATATATATCTGATCGAATATTTACTGAATTACATATATTATTAAATATATATTTACTTATTTAATATGTATTTACTTACTATTTAATATTTACATATTAAATATTTATTACACGTTAAATATTACGATTTATGTTAGTACTTTATAACGACATTAACATTTTCAACTGTTGAACTTTTTCATCCCAACGGAAACACCACCGCTCAGCATACTTACCAACATGGCACTTCGCGATTGATAAATAACACAGTTGCGAATACGTCGAATGGATGTCTTTTGACTTCTGATCGAGGTTGCTGCCACTGCGTATTGTATGTCGATACACCGTGTGCGCGAGCTACGTGTACTCGTACGCGAGCCAATATATCACCAATCTAACACGTTCAGCTACGTATTATATCACTTAGTCCCGTGTACGTATACGTAGACACGGAACCAGTGCCGTGTCACATACGTTTGGTTTCGTGGCCGAGTAGAGTCAGCCGAATTGGAAAGTGCTCTAATTCGGCCGGATGTCGAAGGTGCATTCTGTGAATTAATGAAGAATGTTCACAGTTGTAAATCAAATGCTAAAGGGAAGATTGTGCAACTACTCTGTTGAGCCTGTATGACATTGTTAATAGGTATATGCAATGCTTAACGGGAAAGGTTAACGCGTTGCAGAGTGGGGGTGACCTCGCGATAGCGGTCCCGGACTGAGGCGTGTCCCTAAATAGAGGTTCCAACTTGCGAGCTGAAATAACCGTTTCATCGTCAAATAGGAAATAAGATTCATATTCCGTTAACGAATGTAATCATCTTACGTTTGATCGTATGCCATGTTTTAGTTATTTTATGTCACAAAGTAGATGTAAATAGATATCGCAAATTAAATGCAGTGATAATCAAGTCACACGAAATGTTTATTACTTTCAACGTAAAAAAAACTGCCGAGAAGAGATGTCGGTGTGAATATTAATGATCAACTGAATATTCGGAATAATGAATTCCGTACACGTTGAGGGGAAAGCAGCCATAAATTCGCACTGAATTCGCGGACGCACTTTTATAAATGTCAGCAGGAGCAGCCACAGGTCTCGTCCGCTGTTCAAAAGTGTTAGCAACATTTATTCTCGTGTGTATCGCACGACAATTCCACACATTTTGTGTAACTGCGTTATACATATCTCCTCGCGCATTTCGGCGAGGCACTCAGGGGATTTTATTCCAATTACTCTGTGCAACGATGCTGTATGCAGTGCTCGAAATCTGAATGTCAAAGACTACAAACGTTGTGAAACACGATATTGTTGCTTTACTTTGTTTAATCTAGTCGCTACGAAGCCCTGAAGAACGCGCGTTAAGCATCAACCTTCTTCAGAAAAATTTTTCCGGCGCCGGTTTACCAAACATCACCACCGTCGTATGTACGGATGTTACTTCCATGAAAATAATTCACGTCGAAGGAAAAAAGACATTTAAAAAAGGAAATGAAATATTAAAGGAAGTGAAATATTTTTCTCATCCTCGTTACTTTTCCTTGTCACTGATGTTTCCGATGAAATTTCTCTTTCAACCGTGTAAAACATTTCTCTTCGGTATTTACTTTTAACAAAATATAGCTTGCAAGTTGATCATTTTTCAATTGACTGATCTTCTGGCCAGTTTTTAACAATTTTCTACGGGTAATTACTGGCATAGTTGGGAATTTCAAATATTTGTTTCCCTTGTCGTCACCTCCCCCCACCCCCAATCCCAGCGGAGCGCGTAAATGAACCGTGAAAGGAAATTTATCGATTTGTATGCACTGTCTCGTTCCAATCAAGGGAAACTACCATCTTACTTAATTACACACGTCGCGCGTCAAGCGACATCAACCCACATTCAACTCGCTATTGATTACCTCGGTAACACAATTTTTGGGAGAATCAAGCGTAAAATTACTTTCGAGAAAATCAATTCCATCCTTTTTTTCAAACACATTGAATTAACTTTCAATAGTTTGTGGAATTCATCCAACTGATTCGCTAAAATGAAATTGGTTTTTCTCAATATTACTTTAGCCGATTTAAATTCCAAAAATTAAACCCGCTCCTGATTTTTAGCAAAATTTGGAAGGAAATTACATTACAAAAAGACATGGTAAAGCGAAGTTCCCACTTGATGTTTGGAAAAGTAGAGATAAATTGCGAGGTAGAATTTTGCTCACCGTCGTCTTCTCTAAACAACGAAGGAGATGATGATGTTGTAGCTCGAAGATGTCCTCTTCCTTGTAGTTGTCCTCGAGCTGCAAACCACTTTCCTGAGCAGCTATTCGCGCCTCGGCTGCCTTCTTTTTGCTCACGAACGCTGCTCCACTCGATGCCTTCGCGATCCTAATTCGCGCCAGTCTCGCTTTCTGCAAAACGGAAGCAAAGGAAATGGTAATTGAGTGTGACAAGAAACAGCACCGTGATATGACTTACACGAAACAGTATCGACCTTATCGCGTATCAAAACACGGTAATTTAATACAAGAAAACATTACAGTATTTTTATACATTTTTACAGTCTGATTTTTTTTAGAAATTATTTTATACACAATACATAATTTCATTATTTATAATTACATTTTTTTACAATGTATAAAAATACTACTAAAATATCGAACGCAGATTATTGCTATTTGTATCGACAGTTTTTTTAGATGTACAATTTTTGTCAGATATCTATATTTTACTTTTTTCTGGCTAATTTATGTTTCTACCAACCGCTGTTCTATCAGCCGAGTAAACAAAGATTGATTTCAAATTTTTGACTTCGCTAAATTATTATTTTCGGCTCGATATTAGAAACCTGGTGAATGTCGATACGATCTCAAAATAGGGCTATATATCTTCATTGAATGTACGTTGCTTTTCCAATATTTACCATCGCTGCCATCTTGCCTGATTAATCTAGATTCGAGGTCGAAACTTTGGATATTCCGCAAAAGTAGCGATTTCCTTTATAAATCGTTTTTATATAACAAAATACAAACAGAGGCGTAAAATATAAGATACAAAATATTATAATTTTAATTAATTAAAAATCAGTGAACAATGTAATAGAAGTGTATCCTAATTATAAGTTATTAGCAGAATGACTAATAATAAATAAATAGATAATTAGTAATAATAACAATAAAGTAATGTTAAAGATGCAATTTTACTAGCTTGTTTGTGTTTACTAATCGACCAATTACTAAGCCATTATAATTAGCTTCGCAATCATTTACATTTTGGATTTGTGCCGTTCGACTTTTGTGGCTGTGCACGTTATTCAACTTTGAAATATACCAGTCCTGATAACACACCGCTCTTTGTTAACTCTGCCCGGTTGCAATTTGCAACCTTCTGCCACACTGTTTTATGACACGTGACAATCATGCGAGTAAACGAACACGCCAATATCAAACATGGAAATTTATTTTGATATCTAATGTTAAGTGGCCTGGTTGTTTTCGCGAAGTCAAACAATGGGCATTTCGGTTGTTGAACACTGTTGCAATTTCTAAACCGAATGTTCGGTCATACGTGAAAACACGCACACATACAAATATCGAACAAACTGCATTTTCTATATAAGTGTAGAAAAAAATGTCTAACTTTTCATGCTAACGATAAAATATTGATAATACAATATTGTTTAGCTCGATGTAATAATTAACATCATAAATGAATATTGTAATTAAAATTTAAATCAATATTCGGTATTTTGATTTTTGGTCTGTGTGCGAATGTATGTATGTCATGTATGTGTTTATATGTGTATGGTAATACAAGGTAAAGTAGCATATTGCAATGGAGGTGATAGAGATTAATAACGCAACATTATTTAACTCTGTGAAACAATTAATACCATACATGAGTATGTTTATTGAAATTTGACTACATGTTCGGAATTTCCAATCTTGCTCTACACATATGTATGTGTATACATATATAGGTGCAAATGCATACACATATGTATGTATGTGTAAACCGTGTACGTGTATATGTGAGAATACGATAAGCTAATGTTCCACGTATATCCTCGTGCGTACCGTTTTTTACACGATCGGCTGTCATTAATACCCGCGATCTGCTCTTAGCGAAATAACTTCTAAAAGGGTATTAACATTTCTTGGATGTAGGGCATAAAATGTTTACGAGGGAATCGTGTGAAAAAACGCATGTAGAGCAAGACGTCGCTCGAGGCTTATCTGCAATTTCTAACGGTCTGAGGACGACACTAAGGAAAATTTGCAATATCAAAAGTAGCGTTGGAATAATGTGCAATAAAAATGCATTACCTTCGAGCATGATACTTGTCTCGGGGCGTTGAAACGTATGTTTTATCAACGAAACTTCCTAACCAAACTTCGCTCTTGAAAAAGGCAAAATTGCACTGTTCTTTTATGTAGGCAATTTTCCAGGTACAGGTTTTTAACATCTAATTATATATTACTTTATATATTACTTCACAACGATCATTATTTTGTATATTAATTAATTCTTTGTTTTATATTGGTGTTTTGTACAACGACGAGAAATGTTAGTTACTATTTACCCCCTCCCTTCTCTCTCTTCCCCTTTGTATTCCAACGGTAAAAACACCGATTATCACTAACCATTTGTATTTGCCTTAATTGACTCTCTTGTTCACAATCGATGGTAGAACAATCGGAAAAGTGTGTCTGGTGGTGGTAAGAGTCGTTTAATACGCGGCAATCGTTATTACACCCGAACGTTCCCGAAACGATTAAACACCAAGTGCCGCGGTATTTTCACTTCGTCGAAACTAATCCTCGAAATCGCTGGCAAGCCACTTACATTCTCATTGCCAAAGTATTTCGTCGCGAAAGAGCTGCAAATGCATTCGGAATAACCCGCCGCGTTTTTTACCGACCGCGAATTCTCGCGCATTGATTTTATGATCGTCACAAGTGTACAGTAATTTCGAAATAAAAACTTCCTCTACAAATGATCTTATAACGTTTTTCTATCTTTTCGTGTAAAAACACAGTTCTTTTCGCGTGCTGAAAACATTCGTCACGAACTGGAATGTAATAATTGCACACAACAAAAAAACGCAAATATTTGAATAACTGAAATAAAATAAAATCGAAAATTACTTTTTTCTCTCTTCTTTCCGGTTTTGCTTCGCCGCCATTTTAGCCGACGAACTACAGCCAGCAAGACGTTCCTGGAGGCAGCCGGTTTATAAAACCGAGTCAACTTTCTGATCCTCCATCGAAAATAGATTACGTTTCCCTATAAATACCGTGTGTGAAATAAAAGATTCGTCATAAAGATGGTTTATTCGGTTAGGAAACGCGGCTGACTTTTGAACGGTGTAATTAAATGCCGGTGTTTGAAGCGCCTTCCGCGCAGGGAATTTCGCAATTTTCGCGCAATATTTGCACGACAGGCAAAGGGACGTTTCGCCGCCGTTCCTGTCGGCGAGGGATAAAGAGAGCGGTTCGCATTGAAGCGGCCCGCTTTGCTCGATTATACCTGCTAACGATCACATAAATTGTTTCGCAGCGCGGAATTAATGTGCCCGAATGACGGTTCACAGATGCAGCGTCTGTGTAAACCGGGCTTTCTGCAGCCGAGTCTCTCATTCCGGTTGTTTACGCGGGAAATTTCGGTATCCCGAGGGGTCGCGCTTAGGAGCTTGCGCGCGCGCGCGCGCGCCACCACAGAATAATTACCACCTACGGCGTGAGCCGCGCGCGCCGTTGGATACGTCCGCCTTGGGATGCCGGGAAGTCGGGGAAAAGTACCTCGGAATTCGTATTGTTCGGAAAATTCGACGCAAAGCAGCCGCGACTTAGGCCGAAGGGAGATCAATAATTCCCGGTTACGCACACCTGTTTACTCAAGGCGGCTGTACACCAACGGTTATTTACCGTTCGCGTTAATCGCAAAAACATGTAAACACTAATTTGTGTCTGACTGCTGTGATTGATTAATAATATATGTGACGAGAGCAGGTGAAATAAGAGAAGATGCGGAAAAATTGCATGTCTACTTGCCTGGTGAATTATGTAACTATTGCACTGCGTTTGCGACGAGAGATCCAGAGTTTCGTATATAATAAACTTTTTATCCGGTTTCTTTATTTTGGCTTTATTTAATCTACTACTATGCAAGTATTGTTAATCTTATTAGCCACATTTTGTTACCAGGGAAACGAGATTTACAACATAGCGTTGAAATGTTTGTTGAGTAAATGTTAACAAATATTGAGTACAGTCAGACCGCAAGATTATGTAAATACGTGGTCTGGAAAAGCCATAAACATCACACGGGAAAGTGTGCAGAGCGCGGGTTACACCAAAGATCGTGTCACGCGAAGGAAATAATATCAAATATACAAAAACACATTTGTAGCTTGATCGATGAAGCGTCTCATTTCGCATGTGGGAAGTCGAAGGTTCGAATCCCGAATAAAGCAATAGTTCTCGTGCATATGACAATGTTTATGTATAAATTCTAAAATTAGAGCGTGTATATATTCAGTGTCCGCGGAAGTGGCACGGATGAAGAGAGAGGGAGGAGAAATGTTTTTTGATTCGACTTTTGACAGTCCGAAATAAACAACCCACTTATAAAAGCAATTCACAAATAAGAAATGGTGGATAAAAACTTGTAGATAAAAAAATCCACATTTTCTTAACCACGATATTTTCAAACACGTTCTTCGCAATGTACAAGTAATAACATAAATTGTCCCACGCGAAATCAAGCTTGATACGGAATTGTACAAAACAGTGTAATCTCTCTTCTCCAGTCGGAAAAGTAGCGTTTTCATTCATTTTTATACACATGTCCAGCCGGGCATAATAAATCTACTCTCCCGATAAATTCAGAAAAGGCACAACCGTGTGATTACAATCTCATAAATATGAAACATAACCTAACTTGTGATATCGGATTGCAAGCGCTTATGAAAATTCGATACTCTCGTTAGATATGGGAGGTCAAAAGTTCGGAGTTCTCTCCGAAAAGCAAGTTGAAACCCCTCATTGTTATACAGATACAAATTGCTTCGAAGCGTTGCTTTTAAAAAACCGAGTATTTCAAAACTACTCTACAACAAAATCGTCTATAGATGGCAGCACAGTGAAATTCCATTTCTCGAAATTCATTCATCCGCACGTTCGATCGTACGACGGAACATTTCCCCCACCCCACTCCGCGTACCCAATGAGACACGACCCCAACCGTTGTTTAGTTTCCGAAAGGCACGTGCTCGTTTGGGGGTCAATTTTTTGAAAAGCGTTGGAAAGTCAACGAGGAATCGAATAACTTGGCACCAGGGAAAAAAGCTTGCGCTGCACTATTAATCACGTTCGCGGCTTTGTGGATGGAGAGCAGTGAAGGGGTATGGAGGGGGAGGGGGTGAGGGAGCGAAAAAATAAACAGCCGTATGTCCAGCTTCCCTGGCACGCGTGTACATCGCGTTACATCCGACACCGATAACATCGTCGCAGTACCATTTATTTCACGGTGTACTCCTGCGCCGGTGTGTCGCTCCTCACCGATTCCCGCAATGGCCATACACACGCCTCTGCGGCTAAGTCGGGTAGTATTCAGCTATGAAATACACCTTCGGAGCATTAGTCAGGGTTTTACGTTCCTCTGCAGTGTCGCCAATCAAAATGACGGGATTTATTAATACTCCGTCGAAAACTTGCATCGCCCCCTGCAATTCGGAAGTTGGATATCCTTCGCCGGTCACTCGGCGAGTTAATTACTCGCGTCGATGAAAGCCTAGTGGTGAGGGGAGGATTGAGTTGGTGGTATATGAAGAAAAAAGACAATTAAAAATTTCTACAAGATGCAACGGAGACTATTTTGATTGTCGAAAATATGCAGCAAAAAACGCGGAACAGGAGAGGCGCGTGATCAATCTGGACCTTGTTCATCATCCAGTGACAGTCCACTTCGTCCACATTTCCGGTCCCCAGAGCTTCCCCCGAGGGAAGTCAGCCTTCACGCTGAAATTCGCGTATAAACGCGTTCCGGCGTGTCTGACGAGGCAGATGAAAAATTAGCCGGCATTTTTGAAAACGTCCCGAAAGTCACGGGTTCCATTGCTTCGTTCCGATTCTAATTTCACTATGTTCCAAACGAGACTCCCACGGGGTGGGGTGGAGCGAGGTAACCACGTCCTGATTACAGCAGATTAATTAATATTGTTCTATCACGAGTGCCACGCCGATGCACAATAATTCACGTGGATCGGTCGATCGCGGCGGTTGGATTTCTCGCCACCAGCTGGCTCCCTCCGCGTTTTCACTCTGAATCATTAATCGGACAAGGTGATGCACAGTCGGGGACTGTGTTACAGATAGGATTGAGCGTATGTTCCAAAGAACGTTATGTTAATAGTCGGCATTCGAAAAATCGGATTGGAAATTTCTATTTGGCGCAAGAGGAAGTGATACGTTTATTTGCAACATTTATATTATAAAAAAAATTAGTTCAATATTTTATTACTCCTATGGATGTACGGTTGTTGTTGAAAAAATGTAACGAATCTTGCTGTTGTAAAACTTGCAATTCCCGCATTTAAAGTTCTTTGTTTACTAAAATAATAAATGCGACAGTGAATTATTGCCATTCCGGAGACAAGCGGAAATGCTTGTCGGAAATGTGGACATTTTGGAATCAATGTGAGATCGTTAGTTGGGAAAAGAACGAGAAGTGAATTATAGTGATAAATGTGGTTCATTCGGTTTGTCAAAGCAAAGGTTTTTAATTGTTCGAAAAACGCTGCACAAAACTGTGGGAATTCGAATATACGATGGAAATGAGTTTACAGTCTTGACGTATGCTTCCATTGAACTGTCTTGCTGTGTCATGACTAATTTGCGTCCCTCCATCTCGCTCCTCATGCTACGACGCAGTTAATCCTTTGAAAAGTTAGGTCATTCGATGAATCACCTTTAAAAAAACTTAACCCTCCACTTTTTATAAGTCGCCTGGCATTTTCTGTTCTAACTTTGACGTGGAATATTAATAAGTACATTTTTGCGCAGAAATTTTCACTCTCGACATCTTTGGCTCTGTAAATAAAAGTGAAATATGCTAATCTGAATTTGTAATTTTTTACTCGAATTTCGCCATGTGCGGAACTTCACGAGTTTGGAAAATGAATTAATGCGTTACCCGAAACGTCCTTCGTGAAGTTTGACCCTTGCACATACTTCCTCGTATTAGAGAGTTTAGTTAAGAAATTCCTGACGGATGATCGTGACAAAGTTTTTCATTGAATTTTCAGTTTTGTTGGTACGTCGTCCTACTTTGCACGCCGATTCAACTTTTCATTCAAATTTAATATTGACTTAACAGATTTATCCTATGAAAGTCATCAATGACCGACAAGGTATAAAAGAGGAAAACAAATTGTTGGTTATTATGACGACTAATGTGTGAAGTATTCAAAAATGTAGTGAATTAGAGGTGATAAACGAAATTTCTGTGAAATATCAGTCCTTTGCCTTTTAAGGTTGAGACTGGAATTGGCATTACAAAGTGTCAAAAACGAAGTTCTTATCAGTAGCACCTTCTGATAGAACGGCGACATTCAAACCAAAGACCACCAAATCAAATGGTAGTTTTTATACACTGATGAAGTATCAATCCGGTACACCTGACCTATGCTTTCAGTCACTGGTAGAATTCTATGTCGAGAGTCCTGTATTGGCATCTGTGGCATGCTTATGGCACCGACAAAACGCCTGTACTACCTTATACTCCAGGGGATATCGAGCCTGCTGCCTGGAATGAGAAGTGCTTAATTTACCGGAATTTCCAGAGGTCGGTCATCCGACTAGTTCGAGTTGATAGGCTGATTATCGTACTTCGCGATTCGAAGACTGCAGGTCAACTGTACCGCAAAGTTCTTGGCCTCAGCCGAATGTAATATTGCGATGAAGGTCAGCGAACAACCAATGAAATACTGAACTGCGGCGATTGCACGTTGGACCTCCCTCTGCCCAGTTCTACCCGGTTTTGAATACTCGTCGACGCTTTCAATGGAAGACAAAGCCGTGAAGTAATTAGTACTAGATGAATTTTGGATTTTTGGTGCTTGTTAGAATAGAATATGATCTGTAGTAAATTTTGACTGAGCTTCGGAATCTTCTAACCTAAATTCTAGAAGAATGAATTTTTACATGAACAATGTTGGATCAATTCAACAATTTTTTAAGGATGGTCAAAAGAAGTACTTATTCTAAATAGAACTTGAAACACTAATCAGGTATCGGAATCAATTTAGTTGAGTGCCAGAAATGAATATCGTATGAGATTTTAACAGGATTATAAATAAAGTACAAAATTTCACATTTTTGATTCGAGCCCTATGAAAGATCCTACCGCACTTTTTACTATACACGGGACATGATATGGTCATTTAAGCAGGACTTGATTTGAACCATGGAGTACCAAAATCAGAATTTTTTTACCTCTATCGCCAAACGTATTTATGGGAGTTTTAAATTATCTCCATTAATAGTGATAAGGAATACACGGACGTCATTTCTAATGCTTCCACATTACTCTGAAACTCTTAAACAATTCCATTTATATAGTTGTTCTTAACTTCTTGCCGCGTAAACGTTTGCCGGTTTAAGAAGGTGTGTACAAACACTTAACCAGAGGAAACTTTATAGTCAGAATTCAGTTCCATTCCTGTTTAAAGAACGACACAGTACAAGTTGTCGTCGCTGGAGTATAAGTTTACGTTAAACACAGCTGCGTCATTCTTGCTCCCTAACCTCAGCAAAGTACCTGCGAGAGAAGCTTGAAGATAGCAGGAGGAGACCGATTCTCCCACAAATCAATTGTGAATTATTGCTCGACCGTCCCATCTGAGGTGCTCATTTTATCGAGTTCGACAAACCATTTTCCAGTAACCTTGACTCGAGCCGATGGTAGGCTATGTCCAAGGCTTGCCTTTGCCATTAGAAACAGAGATCTGATTAGGCGGAGGACTACCGCAGACTGTGTCATCGGCCTCGTCATATAAATCATGTGGAGGTGTGGCGGAGCTGGCAGAAATGCCTGACTAATAGCAACGGTATAACGATGTACAAATCTAACCTGACAATGTCAAAAGCAGTGGAAGACTGTCTTTGACAATAATTACAAACTGGTAGCAAAAAGTGATCCTGCGTCAAATGGAAACAAGCAACAGTACAAAAACGAAGAATATATTATGGATTCGATAACCTTCGAATAGAATTACGGAGAGGCAAGTTTATGATTAATTACGAATCCCCGTAAACTCTGGCTTAGACTTCCGAACATTTCCTTGGCATTAACCGCAAGGTCACGATGAATCATCGTATTCCGCAACGTTAGTCGCTTCAGCCGAAGATTCATTACTGAGAGTCAAAGGAAAGACGAAAGAAATATTTGGGAAAAGATGAAAGTGTCAATCACCGGTTAATTGTAACGAACGTTCGACGTTTACATCAAAGTCGTTTTAAGTAGCTTTCAACCGGAAGATGACTTCATTTACCGGCGATGCGTTGTGTATTTTCCCCTTTTTACCGGTGAATACAAAGAGCCGTCATTTCTCTTCCCTACCGGGATAGCTCCCCCGTACTTCCCTTTTGAGGAACGTTGAAAAATCGAGCCGCCTCTTCTTCGTATAATCTCCGCAATAATACCGCGGCGAGCGTTGTGATCTATCAACCTACGCGCCTCCTTTATCGTGTTTCGAGCTGCTCGCCTCGAGCCGAGCACTAAACTTCGTTCACTTCCACAAACTGATAGATCGCATGCAAACCGAGTCATGAATTGTCTTGCGGGTCGTATATATCTCGGCTTGACCGAACTTACGTCATAAAGCATCTAGCAAGTGGAAAAGGACGAGTCGGAACTGAAATATCTCGGTCGCTTAAGTAAGATAGTTCGCCATTGGCGGTACTTTAACAAACCGTTGCTGTTAATAATTGGCGAAGTAGAACGTCACGAACGAGGACTTCGGAATGGGGAAGACGTAGAGCCTCCCCGGATCGTGGACTTGTTGGACATCGGAGCACACCGGACGCGAGTATTACCTTCGACTGCTGTTGGAGAAACTTCTTATCAACGTTGGTTGCCTCGTTTCGGAACAGTTTGCAGAAATGTAACTGAAGCGCGACAAGTTTGCACACAGTTAAATGGCGTAAGTTGCCGCAACTGCAATCATCTGGAACCGACTTTGAAGCTCTAAAGCCTTTTTTCGCCTTGCTTATCATTCGTTATGAAAATAACCGAGTAACGTAGTGGAGAAGCACATTTCATTTTCAGGGATGGAGTAGCTAGATATTCTGGGATACCGATAAGAAGTATACGAATTTTTAGTGCGGACTTGTGCCGCAATTGCCACAATTCCGACTGCAAAAGCCTTTTTTTAGCAAAAAAACAGAAAAATAACGTAGACACAATCGATACTGTTGGTAACGTAACTGTACTTACAAATCGAATTATTGGTTCAGATCAACGTGCTTCGGCTTGTTTGATAGATCTCAATGCTTGGAATAAGATGGTGTATCGTTCACTTTGAAATGCTCAAATGGAAAAAAGTTACAGCGTGGAAACTGTGAAACTCGGTAAGATCACTTCCCCCACCCCAAAAATTACCGGTTTTTCCCGAATATCTCCTCCCCTAATGGCGGGAGAGGTCAACATATGGGTATATTCTTGATGTGCGCGGTGAGATCTATCTGATGGTGTATAACACAATGTCGAAAGCCAAAAAAAATTTTTCGGAAAAAATTGAAGGGGTACTTTGCAAATTGCGAAAAAATTTTAGGAAATTTTTTCTTGAGTTTTTCACACCATCCGACGCGCGCTGCGACGAGGAGTCCGAATCTGTGTAACATTTGTGGCGCTTTCGACTGGAAGTGCCTTTTTTTGGCGAAAAA
>JABFPT010001564.1:0-24323 GCA_022817245.1 Nixonia krombeini | reverse complement strand
CGTCTTTTACCTGCAATACATCACTACTATTTCGCGGAGTACACACGGAGTGTCCAGTGTATGATCAGGCCCAGGACCATGACTCAAAGGGTTTTTATGAGTCCATCCGGTTGAGCACATGGTTTTGGGTTTTTCCTGATTTTCAGCTGCAGTTCTTTATTTTTTTGGAAATTATATTGTCGTCGTAAAATACACGTGCAGGCAGTCGTAAGAATCTGGCTATTTGTGCATGTTGGGTTAGACGTACGTTTTATAAAATTTTTACGAATTTCTTTGGAAGAGTACATGGCTCAAACACCTACTATTGGCCAGGGATGTTCCGAGACGCCGCCTGGTACGTAAAGAACTGCCCCAGCTGTCTAGCCTTCAAGGCGTCCCAAAAACAACCGCCAGGAAAAATGTACGCTATCGTCACCGACAAAACATGGCAGTAGAGCCACTACCAAGATCCAGTATGGGCCATATCTCGCTATTAACAGCCCAAGACGGCTTTACCAAATGGACAGAAATACACACCGAAAAGCCACCGGATGAGCAGTAGGAAAAGCATTCTACGAGGACGTAGTACTACGCTACGGCACACCAGACGTCGTTACCAGTGACAACGGCAAGCATTTCATAAGTGAGGCGTTTACGAAAATATGTCAGAACGCCCATATCCAGCACCAATACACACCGACACACGTGCTATACATCGGCGTTCTTGAATAACGGCAGAGAATTCCGAGCGCTAGATACGCCGAGACCCTAAGTACGCACCACACCACCGACTAGAACCGGCCGATTCAAAAAATTACAGGACGCCAGAGAATGAATACGAGTAAACGTGGTGCGGGCATTTCACCGTCATGCGCATCACTATAACTTACGGCGCCGCGAATGGAGACCCACTGTTGGCGACGTGGTGTGGAAGAAGGCACACGAACTGTCCAACAAGGCAAATTTTAAGAACGCCAAATTAATGGCTAAGTATACCGGTCCTTACCGCATTAAAAGAATTATTTCACCGGTAATCGTAGACTTGCAAGACTCCGGAGGCCGCTACTTGCAACAAGTCCATGTGAGCCCGTTGAAAATCGGTGTAGGTGCACCAGAAAAGTATAAAAACGAGACCCCAAACCAGGCAAAAGAAATCGAAGCAGAGCCAGCAGCGAGCAACAGTCCACGAAGAAATGAACAGCCAAAAGGAGCAGGCACTATACGAGGCGACAGACAACTACATCGCCGAACAAGAAAGGCGAAAAACGCAGGCTGATCCACGACCGGCATTTCAACCGGGACCTCCGCTACAGCCGTCGTGCCATCCGGGTTTAATATGCCTATTTCACAAAAGCGACGTTTTCCCAACCACGAAGCAGCGACGCGGCTTCTACGAGCACACAATTCGGAAAGAGTGGCCACCGAAAGAATCACAGAAGGCACCAGCTCCCAAAGGAACGCCGAAGGACCTCGGTTACTCCGCCGATGCCGAATTCGAGTGGAAGAGAATTATCCCGGTGGCCCCTTTAATTAACAAATAAATAGACCGAGACTAGCCGAAATAGGACAATCTTTCGATAACAGCCCGCTTCCCCTCCCGAATACTGGCGACTGAATCATCCGGCACGGAAAGCGTACCCCGTTACAACAGCAATGAAAGCTTATCGTCGTCGACGAGATCAAACAGAAAACATCGCTGAAGCATTTAATCTAGGTAATATTGAATTTTAACCAGTAAGACTGATATTATAATCATAAGAAACGCAATCAGGGATGCCGCCGAAACATCGTTTGGATCATGACTACCACTATCGAAAAGTGAGGTAATAAAAACCCATTCAAATCGGGAACGAAACCGCTGTTAATCATGTAAAACTCTACAGAACGTATCGCCGTACAACAGCTCCGTAATTTAACATCTTTAAGTCAAAGACATATTCTCCGTGTAACAATCGCGTAATTTGTTAACCTATAACAAATGTTAAATGTTAACCTGTAACATATGTCGTATTCATATCGAGTCATATCTACTATATTATGGTTATGTTTTTATTATGTATTATACATTATGCATATTGCTATAAATTTATCGTTTCTTCAAAAGAAGTTTCCGTTACTTAAGGACATGCGAATATGTGTAGAAAAACATAAAATATAAATCTTTATTATATCTTTATTTCATCAACATAATAATTTTACCAAAATGTCGAGAATATACATACAACATATGTACACTGTACGATTTTTTGAATAAAAATTAACACCGTATTGAAGAAAGTATTGCTTTGTTTAGTACACTCAGCAAAAGTCGACCAGCACTATACCAGAGTAAAATGACAATACAGGCAGACGTAAACTGCTCGATTTCATCACAACTGATGTCACCGAGAATGTTGATTATACCTTCAAAACAATCGGCGAAATTTTGCATTGCCTCAATGCACAGCCCACAGAAAAAGCAAAAAAGCTGAAAGAGAAGTTTCAATATTGCTATCACCAGTTCAAGGCAGCGGACGAAAAACTCTAGAAGTAAATCGAGAACTAGCTCATATGTATCTAGACAGTAGCACATAATACTTGAGAAAATATCCACAAGCTGTTCAAAAATATCCCTTATGTATTCTTTTCACGTACTGACGCGACTTTATCTCGCACTTTCGATTTAATATTACTGCTTATATTCAGACCAAAATTTTTTAAAATAATAACATATTGTGAAAGAGTTTTTAACTCTCTAGTTCCATTAGTGACAGAAACAAATGCTGAATACTACAACTGTCGATAAAGAAGTTTAAGATAACGCATCTTCCTGTTTTAATTAGAATTGTTTTCTTTAAATCTAACTTGCGATTTCTATAATTCATTAATTACCGTTTCCGTATTGCTTTCTAAATCTATATTTTTTATCGTCGGTGCAGTTTCTTCCTTGTTAACGTTCGCCACAATGATTACTTAATTTTTGCTTATGATTAGATTAACTGATTCATTTGGTATAAAACTTTGATTTGCTAGTGGCACGTTTTGCGCCGAAGTTTGACAATTTTCTGTAGATTTTGGTTGTTGTTTTTCTTTTTCGTAAAAACACTCGGGACATTCGGGTAGCGGATAATTTTGCAAATAGTTTTCGTTGATAATTGTATTGTGAATAATTTTGACTATTCTGTTGGTAGTTTTGTGAGTAATTTAGTTCTTTACGATAACTTTGAACGAAGTAAGTTTGATCGTTTCGTATGAAATTCTTGCGGTTATTCGATTGTGTCTAGTTTTGCGCATGGTCATATTGTTGGTTAATTTGTGAATTGTTACATGATTGCAATGTTTGATTTCGTCCGTCGCAATAATTTTGCTGTGAATAATTTTGCAAGTAACTATTCTGATTATCGTTATTACAATATTAACTATCATTAAAATGTTGATTAATTTGATTATTGCGGTAAAAATTTACATCATAATTTGGATTTTTGCGTTTGTTGTGACTGTTACATTGCAATTCAATTGGATCGTAATAAACTTGTCTAGTATTTGGTTCGAATACGTAATAGTTTGTTTCATTTCGTATTTCTCCCAAGTTTACCGAAATGTACTCGTTTCGATTTTTGTTGGGACATGATTCTGACATTCGTGAATATTATGATTCTTTCAGTGACAACAATCACAACACAATTGAAAATTTGTTCCTGTAGTTAATCTTATGTGAGCTTGATTTTCAGATATTTCAAATTAATTTACACGTGTTTCTCCCATTCTCAAGTGATTACGATGTCTATTTTCTATTTGACGCGCAAGTGCGATTGCTTCGTGTAAATTTTGAGGTTTATGTAATTCTAATTTGAGGTTAACTTCATACGGTAAATTTTCAAACAAATGTTGTGGTGCAAGTTCATCTAATTGTTCCTGCTTTACAAGACGTTTTTCGACCGAATCTATGGTATTATAGCGAATAAATGAACTAGCTTGTTTGTATATTTTTTTAATGCGTTTTTGGGTAATTCAGCAGGGTCCCTTTTTTGTTCTTATTCCTTCTCTAGATAAACAGGCGGTGGGCAGGCAGGGAGACAAGTTGGCAACGGATTTTCCTTGGATGCATTTTTCTCTCTTCGTCAATCGTTATAGTACAAAATAGGCAAGGGCTATCCTCTTCTTTCTTCTTGTATGGTGGCTAGTTGTTTTCTTCCTTATTTTAACGCGGTGCGATTGTTAATTTTTATATTTCGTTCCGTTCTTGAGAGGCACTAGCACTAGTTTGTTACGTGGGTAAATTGCGCACGTTTGCCTCTTACGGGCATTTCTACGCCAATGTACACGAACGGAAATGTATTTTGTAATTAAAGGAAATTAATTTGATTTTGTTTCACAGTATTTTATTCATTATTAATGTTTCGATGTGTAATAAGTTGTCGAGATAACAAAGTTATAAAAGTATTTATATTTTAACAAATTACGCGATTGTTGCACAGAGAGTATGTGTTTAAGTTAAAGTTACTAAATTACGCGGCTGTTTCGCAGCGATACGTTCGCTTGAGTTTTACATAGTTAACAGCCACTCGCAATTCATTCGAACGAGTTTTTATAATCTTGCTTTCCGATAGTGGGAGTCGTGATCAAAACAATATTTAGGTGACAGCTCTGACACAAAGCAGCTCTTGCCGTTTAGATTTCAAAGAACTGCGATAAGACTTTCGTCTTAGCCAAACGTTTTGTCGGATTTGAAACATTGCTTTTCAGCGAACTTAATATATCAGAATATAAATGCGTAGTTGGAAAATAGTGAACAAAAATTACGCACATAATAATTGGAAAGTTGTTAAATAGAAAATTCCCAAATCTAAAACAATTCTTATAAGTATTTACTAGCATATGTTGCGAAACTGAGACAAATTTAAATCGTAAAGTTTTTCGTGGAGGGTTTGGTCCTTTTTGTCTGTGAGAAAACTGAGTACGACTCAACCAAAGATATTTCGTAACAACTAATGCTCGAAATACCTAAATTATGAAGTATCTAAATACTTGATGCAAATAATAATGGAAGTATCAACTACTGAAAGAGCCTGAATAGTTGTTTTACTCAAAGCGTAGAGCCACGAAAGTTCATTATACATAATGTCAATTGCAATCAAGAACGAGGTTTCTATCTGTCATTTAATACAATTGAAATATTTTCACGGGTATATGAAAGTATAATGTAACTGTCATTTATATGACGTTGTATGATTGAAGTGCTTAAATCAGTATGACAAGTGTTTGATTACTTTAAATGAATGACTAAGCAAAGTAAAAAAATAAAACTGTATTAAACAGTACTTACTCGCAGTAATTGATCTCCATATTTATCATTTCTGAATTATTTTCCTTCGTAGTGTTACGTGCGTAACTTTTCATTCAATTCCACAACAGTTGGGTTATTTCAAATCATGTAAAAATGAAGGAATAGCCGGATTGACCGAACCGTGGAAAAGGCAATAAACATCAATAAATGAAGTGCGAGTCCCTTGTCAACGGGCGCGCCATTTTAACCCTTTCGCGCCGAGCGCCGCATATATGCGGCATCCACTCGACGACCTGTGGGTACGGGCGCTGCATATACGCGGCATCCACGCCACGACTGCTGGGTACGAGCGCCGCATATGTGCGGCATCGAAAATGATCTGTACAAGTGCCATCCATAATCGATGGCAACATTTTTCGTTATCGGCAGAGCATTTTCCATTAATTTTATTGACGAATTGGATTAATCATTCAATTATTTACTGTTTTATAGTGAACATTTTATCGAATCCATTAGGCAGTAAACGATTTTACAGATTTGGTTTTTACAGGAATTAGGGATAGATCGGCTTAAGCTATAACTCCTAAAAATTAGACTTTTGAGCTTAGGGTTTTGTTTGAAAATGTATTTTCGAAAATATCTTAGGCCCTTTCAGAATGAGTACAAAGCATAAAAATAGTATCATGTTTGAAACTGAAGTAACCGATTTTGAAAATGAAAATAATGTCCACCGGTATAAAAGACGACGGAGAAATAATATATGCAGCATTTCAGAATCAGAAGCAGAGTTAATTGACGATAATACAAAGGACACCCAGTGCAACACAGCATGGACATCGAAAAATGATTGTTTTATTCAGCACAGTTCCTATTTAAGACTTAGAACAACATATATACAGAAACCACGCGCACTGTGCATATTTTCGGCGCGAGTTTCCGTTCAGTGACGGTACTTCGGCGGACGGGGGCGCCGTAGCGAAAGTGTTAAAAAAATTACATGAGTATAGGCTCTTTTCATATCCTTACAAAGTTCAAAACCAATAACAAAAGGGAACACATTTCAGAAAATATTTTTTGTTGAAATATGACACTGGCAGTAATCAGTACGACTATAAATGCGATTATGTAAAAAACAAAAGCATAACGAAAACAGGGCGGCAACTGTTCGCATGTAAAGAAAATCCGACTTTTTCTCCAACCTAATAATTTTACATTTTTTTTAACTTATGTTTTGGAATTTTTGAAAAATGTTATTCCTGAATACAGTTCTACAGAAGCTAAACATGTTGGGAGAAAAACATTTAAAAATTATATTCATACAGGTGTATATTACATATTTCATAACTTAGTCCAAAAATACGTAAAATAATTAACAGGAATTATAAGATTCAGACCTTAAAATAGAACATATTTAATACAACATAACTCTAGATACAAAATGTTTACTTGAAAAATTTTCCTGCTAGTCTTTAACCAGTCGGCAATAAATTGTAAATGCAATTATCAATTTATAGTAAAACGAGTATTACAGAGTAGGAGAGCAATTTATTTTTCATACATAATTTGACATGAAATTTATTCACTCATTTGAAGTAAAACGTTTATCGTTGATGATTTAAGTCCATTGTTAATATCATATATAGATTTAATAGTGTCCATCTCTATATGTGGAAACATTTCAGCAATCTGAAATAATAAATTATGAAACATTAGTACTATTTACATCTATTGACTATTTCAACATGTATCAAGAGATGCGTTTATACCTTATCACAAGTATAAACGGTATCTCGAATTTTTACGCCGTTTAACCTGTTAACTGGGTATGACGAAATATTTCGTCATGGAAATTTGCCGCAATATTTTTAACACATTAATTTTTATGTAGTTCTCATCTATCCTAGCGTGGTTATATGCGAGCATATTGTTTACGTTTTCGCAATGTGTCACGTATTTTACGCATTAGTAATAACTTGCTTACTTGAGTGTTTGTTAATTTTTTAAAAATATGGCTGTGCTATTCGAAAGGCTTTAGGAAAGAATCGAGATTCTGGTGTCTCGACTGTGGTGTTACTTTGTGTATGCCGCATTGCTTCAAGGAATATCATACTACGAAATAATTATTAAATTCGTTCAATTAATTTTTTCTGCATTGAAGTTGTTTGATTTAATATATTATATGTTATAAAGTATTTCATCGAAATAAATAAAATCAATAAGTTAAAGACCATTTCCTTTTATTAATTGAAGTGGGATGATATTACTTATAATTATGAAGAAAAAAATCCCCATTGTGAAACGAATTGAACAAAAGTTTATTCCCCGGTTAACAGGTTAATCAAGAGATCAGGAATGTACCTATTATCATGAATATTAGGTGTTTGAATGTTACTAAAATTGTTTAGTTGTTATTCTGAAATTGTTCTCTTTTAAAACCATTTTTACGTTCACAGTTGCATGTACTCATATATTCTGTACAAAATACTGTTTTATCAAGTTCAAAAAAATTATCGCTTTCTGCTATCGCTATCATCGTAATTTCCGCAATTCGTTTACAAAGAATCCATAGCAAAATGTCTTTTTACATATTTCCAGATAGATTGAGCGTAGAGCACCCAGTTAGCATCAAATATATTTTAAAAGCAATACTTTCATTACCTACAACAATTTTTGTGCTTTTACGCGTAATACGAAACTAAATTCAGTTCGAAGAGCAAACTTGAATTTAAATACAATGTAATAATCGCTCCAAAAGAGTCAATAAAATAACAAAGACAATCGACAGCACTACCGTGAACGGTGTTTAGATATGTTCGAGAAACGCCTATTGAAGAACAAGGTACTTGATTGAAGGTCCGACTGGATGGTTCGATATTTCAGCGAGAGTAGTCCTCCCGGTAACTTTTGAGAGATTCAGGCTGCAAACCGGGATTCGCATGAATTTTAAAGTGTCAAAACAGTTTACTAAAATCAGTATTTATTAACAAGAAGTAAACTATTTTATTGGGATAACTGGAAAGTAAATTCGGTTTTTCCAGTTTTATTTCACACTAAAAATCGAAATTACTTTCTTGCTAACTCAATACATTAACACAATACAGAAAAACTTTTATTTAGGGATTAAGCTAGTGCAAAATGAGTAAGTCAAGCGAGCGAAGGTGCTGAACTGAACTTGACAAAAACAGGCTGACTCAGATCGCTATTGTTAACAGGATTATTTATAGTATTATATTTAAATGTGTTTTCTGTTGACTGGGTAATTTTTATTAGGGTACTATTGACATAACCGAAATGATTAGAATCATGACTGATGATTTAAGGTAAATTTAACCAGAGCTGAATTTACGAAAATGAAACGCAACAGTTCAAACGTGACAAAACATCTTATAGTAGAGAAAAGCTTCGTTACTATATCTCTGTCGGCGTCGCCATATGCTATCGCCAACGTGATCAAACAGAAAGCATACCTGACGCGTTAAGTCTGTGCGTGATCTCTTATAATTATTGTAGTTCATAATAACGAAGAATTACCAAGAGTTCAGAAATTTCACTATTTGAAAAATGTTCTCCGTGGTGATGTAGTTTCAGTAACATCGTCTCTGAACGCGTCGGAGGAAAATTACCTTGTTGCATGGAATTTGCTAATTGAAAGATGCGAAAAGCCGCGACAAATTATTCAGGCTCACTTAAAAGCATTATTCGATTTACCAGAGATATATAAGTATACATCGTCAAGCTTAAGGTCACTAACAGAAACGGCGCAGATGCATATAAATGCTTTAAAATCATTAAAATGTCCCACAAACCATTGGGATATAGTTTTAGTATATATCATTATTAAGAAACTAGACAAGAACACTCGTAGATCTTGGGAACGACTTTAGACAACGCCGAGATGCCGAAGTTTAATAAATTGATTGAGTTCTTAAATAAACAAGCACGCGGAAATGATTTTGATTCGAACGTTACCAATAATCACAAACTGGTTAATCAGACAAACGTAAGATATAATTCCAACAAGCCAGTCAATCGCGCTCAGTCTTATATAGGTCAATCAACAAATCAGCAAATTCAATGTAACTTTTGCAACAAAAACAATCACACAATTTATTCATGTCAAGAGTTTTTACGTCTATCAACACATGATCGTATAAACGCAGCCAAAGGAGCTCACCTTTGTACCAATTGTTTGAGGAATAAACATAATACGTGTAAGTGCTTATCACGGGGTTGTAAAACGTGCGGGCGAAAACACAATTCGCTTTTACATTTTAACGAGGCTACTACAAACGAAGCAAGGGTGCAATCGGCAAATAAATTAAGTCTCAACAGTGAAATCGCTTCTTCATCTACACCAAAGGGTCTCACGGCATGCTTCAATTCAGGGATCTTATTTGGAACAGCTCGGGTAATCATATCAGACAAATATAGCAATGAGCATGAGTGTCAAGTGTTACTTGATAGCAGATCACAATCTCATTTTATCACGGAAAAATTAGCGAACAAATTAGGTCTTGATAAATTCAGCATGCCTTTCCCTTGTTCAGGTTTAGGGCAAAATTTAACAAACGCTCAGTACAGCGTGAGTACAACAACAAAATCTAAAGCGACGTCCTTTACCTCAAGCATAACAATGGTAGTTTTACCAATCATAACTGGCTTATTGCCATCAAGACAAATAACTAGACATCGCCTTTCGTTTCCTAGTAATATATGCTTAGCCGATCTTGATTTCCACAAGCCAATGGAAATCGATGCTCTTCTTGGAAGCACACTATATTACCAACTGCTAAGCGTGGAACAAATAGAATACCAAACACTTCAGTTATATTGCAAAAAACACATTTAGGCTAGATCGTGGCAGGACAAGTAACACAAAGTAAATCAAAGGCACAAAGTGCATGTCATATAGCTACTTTGGAAGGCCAATTAAAGAAGTTTTGGGAGATTGAAGAAGCACCCGTTGCAATATATTATTCCAGAGAAGAAGAAACATGCGAAAATCATTTTAATGCAAACAGTAAACGCGATTGCAATGGCAGATATGTTGTAAATTTGCCATTTAATCATCAAAAACAGGAATTAAGTGACTCTTATAACACGGCTCTAAAACGGTTCCACTCACTAGAAAATGAGCTACACAATAATCAGGAATTACGCGAACAATATAGTAATTTCGTAAAGGAGTATGTAGATTTAGGACATATGACAGAGATAGGTGACAGTAATCATTCTAACATAAGTTATTATTTACCTCATCATACCGTGATTAAAGAATGAAGTTCAACAACAAAGCTTCGCGTAGTTTTTGATGCTTCCGCGAAAACTTCCACTAACGTCTCTCTTAACGATACGTTAATGGTTGGTCCGACGATTCAGGACGACTTAGTATCAATCATAATGAGATTTAGGATTCACAAATTCGTGTTAACTGCGGATATTGAGAAAATGTTTAGGCAAATTCGAGTCGACCCAAGCGATGAATTGTATCAGAAAATAATATGGCGTACAACTAAATTCCAAGCGCTTAAGGTATATAAATTAAACACTGTGACATAAGGTACTGCGTCAGCTCCTTATCTCTCTGTGCGGTGCCTGAAACAGTTGGCAATGGATGAAAGAGATAAATTTCCTCTCACATTTTCGATTCTAACGTCAAATTTTTATGATGATGATTTATTGACAGGAGCAGATAGCTTTGAGACAACTATAAATATAAAGGAACAACTGACGAAGTTATTAAGATTAGCCGGCTTCAATTTAAGGAAATGGTTATCGAATAATCCTCTTTTAACATCGAATAATGAACTTTCCGCGGATGAACACGTATGCGTAGACGCTGAAGAATCACAAAAGGTGCTAGTAATACAGTGGACTGCCCGAACTGACACTATCAGTTACGCAGTAAATTCTTTCCTGCACAATGAAAGAATAACGAAAAGAACTATTCTATCACAAATAGCACAGTTATTCGATCCGTGAGGACTGTTAGGGCCAGTAGTAACGTACGCTAAACTAGTTATGCAAGAACTCTGGAAGGCGAACATATCACGGGACGAATCAGTTTCTTAATCATTACATATTCTTTGGACGAATTTCAAATCACAGCTACCGTTGTTAAGCAATTTCAGGGTAAATCGCAAGGTAGTTTTAGACAATTACATTAATATACAATTACACGGCTTCTGTGATGCTAGCAATAAGGCTTACGGGGCTTGTTTTTATTTAAGAACGAGTGACAAAAACAATCGTTATTCGTTCCAACTCATTCGTGCTAAATCGCGGGTGGCTACAATTAAAACAATCACGTTACCGCGTTTGGAATTATGCGCGACAGCATTATTATCAAAATTATACGTATCTACATTACGCGCGTTAAATTTAAGATTTAACGGTTTACTTTTGGTGTAATTCAACAATAGATTTAAATTGGATTAATAGATCACCACATACATTAAAAATCTTTGTAGCAAATAGAGTTTCCGACATTCAATCAAACAGAGAAGTAGCAGCGTGGCGTCATACTTCGACGCACGACAGTCCAGCTGACCTCATATCACGCCGTCAAAGACCATCCGAATTTTTGAAGTCAAATTGTTGGTTAACAGGTCCGTCTTGGCTAATTGAAAATAAAGAAAATTGGAGGTTATCTCCAATAGTAATTACTGACGTACCAGAATTTCGTTCCAAGGTTTCTCTCATAAGCAGCGTAGAATCAAATAGTATTGTCGAACGATTTTCATATATTGGATCTCTCAATCGATATGTGGCATACTGTCTAAGGATTATCGAAAATAAGAATATTTTTGTACTTCGCTTTCCACTACACAGCATCCGAAACTTGTAGCAACATTATTTTTGTAAACCAAAAACGAACAGATTTCTGCTAGCACTCCAGCCGTCAACATCTAACATTGCACACTTTGGTATCCGTAAATAAAATAACTATTCACACAAAATTAAGCGTGTGAACTGGCTGGTAAAGTTTTTAAACAACACTTATCACTATATTCCTTTATACCGTCGCACCACTTTTTCTTTATCGATCTCGGTAAACCTACTACTTGTACATGTTGCATCTTGAACCAAAAAATTTCCAGAGCGAAATTTCGCAGACCACTTTTACGCACCTTTAGTTAACGTGTCACTACTATACACAATATGTATACTTCATCGTGTATAGAAACATCCCTGACTCACGCATGATCTAATTTTTCTAATTAAAAGAATACCGTGTGCAATTCTTTGAAATCTAATCGGCAAGAGCTTTGTGTCAGGGCTGTCACCGAAATATTCTTTCGATTACGACTCCCACTATCGAAAAGCAAGAGCATAAAAATTCACTTGATTCAAGAGCGAGTGGCTGTTAACCATGTAAAACTCAATCGAACGTATTGCCGCGAAACAGCCGCACAATTTAGTAAATTTAAGTCACACACATATTCTCCGTGCAACAATCGCGTAATTTGTTAAATTATAAATACTTTTATAACTTTGTTACCTCGACAACTTATTACAAATCGAAACAACAATAATGAATAAAATACGGTTACACAAAATCAAATTAATTTCCTTTAATTACAAAACGTAACATCTATTTAAAAAAGGCAAAACAAATAGAACACATGATCACCTTGAAATTTTTGCACAAAATAAGCAGCAGTCGGTGTAAGTAATAACATAAATTTGACATTTTAGACACTCACACATACATAAAAACGTCGCAAAAAGTCGAAACAATTTCCGAATAACCCAATAGTTCTTGAGAGCGTTACTGGCTCAAAATTCGTGACGCAGAACGAAAATCTGACTCTCGACATGACTTAGAAGTTAAATACCTCGAACTGCGTCTTTATGTCCTCGTGTCGGAGTGGGAGTCGTATAATGACATGTCCCAAAAGAACTCTAAGGTAATTCTGACTGAATTTCGTGAAAAACGTCGTTCCGGAGTTTAGATCGAGTTTGTTTAAGTAAATATTTCAAGTACCCAAGATTTCAGGGAGTCGCCTATTAAAGGATATGATTGAATTATTCGAGTAAGACAAGCACATATCGTTTGATAAAGTGAGAGTTATACAGTCGATTACTGTAACATGCTGACAGCGTGTTGCTTTTGATGTATAAGAAATAGCGAGAACTAAATCTTGAGTAGATTTTAAGAACTTTATAGTTCTGAAGAGCGGTACTATGTATACAAAACAGCGAGAGTTATGTCCTCAGATAGGAATTAGTTTTATACTTTCCGTATGCCACTGCACGTCAAGCACGAGCTATGCACAGGTCTGCGAAACAACATAAAATTTTCCTGGTGCAGCATGAGAACGAGAAAAACTCTTTAAAACCGACCGCGACTTGACCATAATAAAAGTCAGTAAACTTCGACTAAGAAATATCGCGTGAGACAGCGATGACATATGTTAGCCACATGACCATGGAATACTAAAACTTCGTTGTTTCGATAACTATGGGCAGTTTGACAGAGAATTGTCGTATTTATGAAGAATTGTTGTCAACCAATTATTTCGCTAAAGAAAGGTTTAACATTTTTCATTTATATAATGACATAATTTTCACAGTTATTGTCACTGTAAAACAGTACAAACAGTTGATTTGTTATAATTAATAATAAATAAATACCACAACTAGTAATAAGAAATAATATTATTAACGAATTATATAATAAACCACCTATTATTTAAGGAATAGCAAAAACCGATTGAACAAAGAACTTTTTTTCTTTTAAATAATTAAGTAACAATTAACAAACCAAATTTGCAATGTATACTCTAACCGAACGTTGTAAAAAACTATATTTAAACGATTCAGAAACACTAATGCCACAATTATTTAGTAAAGAAGTTATACGATTAAAAAGATGTAAGTTTTGTTAGAATTAATATGTAAAATATAACAAAATAGCTGAACAACATTATTTGATTTTACACAGCTGTAGAATTTAGTGCAACATGTATCACTATAGACTGCACCAATCACTGTAGACTGCAGGTCCTTGGTGTCGTTCTTGTTCCATGATAGTATATTTTTCGTGGGATTTAAATGTACTTTTACATACTTCTAATTCATAATCGTTACTGAATCTGTAGAAGTTTGATTAAAAATAGATATTATTAAAAGTATTTCTTTAGTTACCTGTTTCAATTCATTTTCCGCATTCAGTAATGCACTAGGACGAACAGCAATATCGTTCACTGGTGTGCTATATACATTAACAGGCGCATAAGAATTTGTAGTAAATATTGTATTTGTGGGGATCATTAACGACGGTGATACGTTTGTACACGAATTGTAGATTTTATGCTGAAACATAAAATGTGTTTAATATTAGGTTGGCGCATATGAAATGTCGGATTTTTAAGTGAATATATGAAATTGCATATCTATTTTCAAAAGCTGTTTATTCAATCATAATATGCTCCATCTATTTCAATACACTTTTCCCAACGATATTTTAACGCATGGATGACTGTCTAAAGAAATTCTAATCTTTAGAATCAATAAACTCTAATATAGAATTTTTCAAACTGTCTTTACTTTCATACTATTTAGCCGTTTATTTTCATACTATTTAGACTTATGCAGCCGAGAGTTCTCGAGAAGTATTGGGCCATGTCTATTACCTATTATCAAGTGACGGGCGTATCATTTTCAATTTTTCATGCATTGCATCAATGTACTGGCAGAATTCTTCGCCAGTAATTGTGTATCCAGTTCAAAGGAAGAAGTAGTGAATTACTCCATTTACATTTAATGAAACTGTTGTTAAAATTTTACGTGGATGGTGGGATGGTCTTGGAATATGAGCTCAAGCCTCATTCCTGTCAAGCCACAGAGCATATCTTTTCCTATTGTCGTGAAGAACACACTTTTCATCATAAGTTGTAATCCGATCAAAAAAGAGCTCTTGATGAAATCGGGTTACCAAATATAAGCATACATTTAACCGATCCAGTTTATTTTGCTCGGTTAGTTCGTGCGGTAACCATTTATCCATTTCTTTTACATGGCCAATTTCTGAAAGGTGTCACAATATTGTTGTATGGTCAACTTTTATTCTGATAGCAAGTTCCCTTGTAGATACGGTTGGACTCGTTTCCATTAATGCTTTTTTCATTTCGATTTTCGATTTAGACACCCTGTTATTCCGCCGGTTTGAACCGCGATCGACAACTACTCAAAATCACACTCACTCTTGACACACTTATATTCGACTATTGTAAAGTCGTGCAGTTAGACTTTAACACGTTCACGCCGGAGCCGATTTTCATGTTTTTCGCTGTGAGACGGCGCTCGAATTCATGCTGCGCTTCATCTGGAGACGCACGATTGTTGTTTGTTCAGACCTGTATACGCGTTGTATCTGTTTGCTCAGTAGTACAGTAAGTGCTTATTTTGCAAGTTGTGTCACTCGTGCCGTTTTTCTCGAACTTTCTTACTTAACTAAAAATATAATCCTCCAATATTTGGCGATGTGTAGCACCAATGGTATGCGCCGCCCGATGAGACAGTCTAGTGCAAGCCACCGGTGGTACATGCAGGCGTGAACGTGTTAAATAAAGCAGTAAATTCTACTAACACATGACTCAATAAGTCCCTATCTAACACATATGGCAACACAGTTGACAGACCCATGTAATTTCTGGATAGTACCATCCTTCAAATGAAACGTGTCAAAATTTTAATTTTGACACAAACAGCTTTGCGCCAAAATTTGAGTATAAGTATAGTTGCTCTCAGAGTGGATGGTTGCTCTGTTTGGAGCTGTTCAAACGAGATAAAAAGGATTTCTTGTGTCGGTATGTGACAATGGATGAAACAAGGATCGTTAGCTAAGTGGACAACAGCGGGTGAAAGTCAGTCAAAGAGACCAAAAACTCAAAAGTCAGCTGGCAAGATTATGGTATCCGTATCTTGGGAAGAGCATGGTATTTTATTCATGGACTATCTTGAAAAAGGTAATACTATCAATAGTGAATATTACATTGCATTATTGGACCGACTGAGTCTAGAAATTAAGAAAAAGCGACCCCGCAGACCGGAGACTTATTGAGTGATGTGTTATCTTCGCCTTTTGACTGCGGCGCGCTCTCAAAGGAATTCATCAATATGGGCAGCGCGTTCTTTGCATGTCCTATGGTATCTTTAGGCGCTTAACACATATAATATAAGACGACAACAAAGTTTTATTTTTCTAAGTCTTTCAGCTTGTGCTTTCAAATGTCATTTCAAGGGACATTATATTTATTGCACTGTCTGGCACAGAGGTTAGCGTAGCGTCTTGTACAACATACCGACCATTTTTACATCTTTCAACGCCTACGAACCAATTAGGAAAATTTATGTATTTTGTAGAAGTGAAAATCCGCCCACTACATTTCAGATTCTCAATAACTATATTTCGAAAGTCACTGAACCTTGTACCCTCATAGTATATATATTTATTTATTTATTTATTTATTCGAAGATATACTTCAAGAACAATTCAAAATTTTTGCTCACACCCGAACAAGTAAAAATGAATCATCACGAACTTAGCTGCATAGGAATGCCTGTGAGATGTTCGAGAAAAGCGAATATTTACTGAGAAAGGAAATGAATAAAAATAGTAAAGAGTAATTTACGGGATTTGAGTCCTAGAGAGAACAGCACAACTTTCGTTACCAAGAGGAGTAGACACACATCGCTGAGTAAAATTACTATTGTTGTTACAGGACATGACTTCACAATTTACAACACGCAACCATCATCAAGTCCGTCGAAGAACATAGGTGCCAACAAATCATCCAGACGAGGAGTATGGCAAACAGGAGTTCACAGCTACTAATTAAACTTACGGGGTTAGGTTATTGATGATTACTTAAAACCTGCGGTTAGAGCAGGACCGACGTCGTGAGGGACTCTTTTAGAGATTATCAATTATCAAATCCTAAGAGTTTTATGGAAAACTGAAAATCTTCAAGTGAATTGAAATGCCGGCAGGCGAAGTCAATGAGTTTGAAGACTTTACCTGTGTCTCATTCAATATGACAGGATACTGTAGAACGGACGTCGACTACGGTATCTAACGTCGACCAAGAGGAAGTTCGTTCGCAGTTAAATAGCAAATCTGCAATCGTTCTTTTTGCTTTCCTCACCTATACAATCTTACATTACTTTTTTTCTTTCTTCTCCATTTTTCCAGTGTGCGCCAGTATATATCAAAATATCCGAAGCTTGAGGAACCTGGTGTCTTCCTAGTATACCTTGACTTACACATGCTGACACAACTCAATTTCTTTTCTCTCGCGTCTTGTGGGATTAACGGTAGAACGTAAATACATTCAGTAAGTTGATGAACACGACGGAGCAAAGCAGTACTGCCTAACATACAGCGGTGTAGAGTGTACACCGAGTGTACTTCTTCACCGTGACTGTACATCTTCAAACAGAAGACTCGGTGGCGAAAAGCAAAACTGAAGTGAAATTGTTACGGAACGAGATTTATCCTGTTTATGAACAATCATGATTGTCCATGGTAAACGTGCAACGGAGGAACAGATTACCTCTTGAATTGTAGGCTCCTTTTGGACGTAAGTGAAGTTTTCTTTAAACGAATGTGACAACACATGCAGATCATAATTCGTGTATGGGGAAAATTTACGGTAACCAGTGAACTACTACTAAAAAGCAAGTAGAAACTTTGGGAATGCAGTGGTGGAATGATAACGGTACTGAGTACGCCATGAACTTTCCAACATAAAACAGTGAAGAGATATTCACCATTTATGCAGATGACACAGGAAAAGACAAGAGATTCTGGCAGTTCTCATTTCGTTACCTAACCTTACTGTTGCAGAAATTGAAGACACTAGGAGCGGGTTATTCACAACCTATGGAGTGTAAAAGGATCAAAGAGGGTAGCCTACTTATCATTCGTAGGAATGCCGGCTTTCTACTCGGATCTTAGGATACAGAAGGATATAGAATATCTTTGACTAAAAGATCTCATGGAAATGCCACCGCCTAAGGTTTTCCTATTGTACTGTATTGCATTGTATTATAATTATTTTTCAGTACCTAATATTGTAAATGTTTATTGAAAACATACTTACTGTATAGCTGAAAATTAAGTTAATCATTCCTTCTTTATTTTCCCCTTGCTTTCCACTAAGCATATACCAATCATCATGAGTTTCTCCTTTACGAATTATGTGAAGTGGTATTTCAATACGACCCCATGCTATTAATTCATCCATAGTAAACGAACATTCATCATATATTTCGACATATATATGCGTAACACCATGTGGTAATAAACTGAAATTACAGTTACAGATATAAAAACTACAGATATATATGTTGCAGAGTAGAATAATGAAGGAAAAACGCATAGAACAAAAGAAAAATTTTATAAAGGCTACATAAAGTAAATTTTAGGTATTTAACTGATCTGTCTTCTCCCCAATTTCCTCTTATTAATCTACTTATTTTTACTTACAGTATCACTGCCATTACCGTTACACAGGAAACCGTATCACAAAATGCACAATGTTGCGTTGACAAAATAAGAAAATACTACACTTAGGTTAGTTCAATATAACAAAACTGGTACAGTAAAAGCTAATTCTGTAATGTTGTATTTATTTTTACCCCAAAACTTCATCTTTAGAAATTAGCATTTTACAGTAAATGTATTACTATAATACTGCAATACTAATGAAATACGAATATGAAATATCACAGTCGTGATATGAGTGCCAAAGGACAAAAGTTAGAGCGAAGGTGATCTAATGATCAAGCCGAACCGACTGCAATATTTTTACTGGAATCTACTTGTTTCTAACTCCTCATGTCACGACGCGAAGAATTTGGCTTAGCAATTCTTGTAATCTGCATTATCGAATACAAAAAAGAAATATATGCATATTTCGAATGTTGTTCTAAATCTGTACATTTAAAATTATGTACTGTTACGTAAGCTAATCGCGCGCGTTACCTCTTTCGAGCGTTTCTACGCTAATAAACGCGAGCGGATAAATTGTTGTTAATATTAACAAAATAAATATTACCAGATTTAAATTGTTTTATTCAAATGGTTATATTATTATAAATTTTCTAAGGATAATGATTGGTGATAAAAATGAATATTAAGACGACGTGTCGTACGCAACTTGATTAATTCAATTAAGAGCGCTGCTCTAAAATCCATGGGTTTTTATGCCGTGACTTTCGGTAGTGGGAGCGCTAATTAAGTCACAGTTTTCGGCGAACACCCCAGACACAAAGCAGCTCTTGCCGGTTGGATTTCAAAGTGAGCACGGCAATCTTTTAATTAGAAGGATTAGATCACGCGCGAATCCAATGCGTCAGGGATGTTTTCTACTGTACCACGTCGTCGGCGATCGCGTATGGCGACGCTAATGGTTATAAGACTTTCGTTTGTAACAAAATGTTTTGATGGGTGTGGATCATTGCCTTTTCGTTTAACTTAATACGTCGCGATGGAAATGCATAGTTCGCTTAGGAAGGAAAAGTTACGCACGTAACAGTATATATCTAATGAAAGTAATGAGATATTAATTTCTAAAAATGTGCATGAGGTTAGATCTCGGACTTTTTTCCGATCATTGTCTCTCGTATATGAGCAGAATACATGCAAAATTAATCGACAGAGTCACGTCACGCTGTCGAGCAAATACATAGGCATTTTCATATCGTACACAAGTTTATGAATGAAAATGTGACTCACACGTTTATTTGCTCGACATCGTGGCATCACAAGCATCCAAGCAAATAAACATTTTACATCTAATTCGTATATTTATGAATGAATGACGATAACGAAGGGAATAAACATACACGCAATCATATATATAGAAATAATGCTATAAGTGATGTGCGGTATAATATTCCGTGATTTCTTGTATAATAATAAATATATAAATAATAAATACATTCATAAATGCAACAATAATAACAAATATAGTGAATTAATAATAATTAACTATAAACAACTATAAATTAATAGTAAGTCAATGGCTAAATATTCTAAAAAAATGCAAACAATAAATATAGTAAGTTAATAATAAAGCATAAATTATAATAATTCATAATAGTAATTATTAATTATTAATAAATAAATGGATAAAATCTGCATTATTTGCATGAACAAAATTTTTTAATGAAGTGGTTTTCCTAAGAACAGATTAATTTTTGACTTTATCGATAATCAGAACGTGTTATCTGATCTACTTTTCTATTGAAAAATATATTCTGTATTTAATAATTATGTACATCAAATCCATAAAATAGCTAGAATACAATTTTGTGCTCCAAATGTGGGCATTTTCACATCTTTTTACATAACGTGGTTTGACTATCAGAATTTTCAATTTTGACTTTGTTTACCATCCAAACGTATTAGGTTGGGGAAAAAGAAATTTATTTTTTAATATTATTTATTAGGTAGATGGCCATTATTTTTTAGGTAGATGGCCGTGATTAGTGACAGTGAAGGTGACATTTCGCACTAAAAAAATTCTTTTGCTGTTTTTTGTTTGGTCCATTCAGTTGTGAGCTACAGAGTGTTAAAAATGGATGTCAACTAATAGAACATTGGGCACATTTTACAGTTTTCTTTGATAAAGGCGAAAATGCATGTCAGGCAGCTGAAATTGTGAGTGGTGTTTATGGTCCCGATACTCTAACAGTCACTTACGTGCAATTTTGGTTTCGTCAATTCCCTTTTGGTATTTTTATCGTTAAAGATGCACCTTGCACAGGTAGGCCCGTCGTCGAAAATGTCGATAAAATCACAGAAATAACGAAATTGACCGGCATGTTAGCAGTTGTAGCATCACCCAGGAGTGAAAAATCGTCCACAGCACAGTTTTAAAATATTTCCACGAAACTGGATTCAAAAAGACGCTCGATGTTTGGGAACCACACAAACCAATACGAAAAAACATGGTGAATCGAATTTCTATCTGTGAAGGCTTGGACAAACGGAATGAAAGAGACCCATTTTTTAAACGGATGGTGAATAGGGATGAGGAATGGGCCACGTACGACAACAATGTGCGAAAACGATTGTGGTCAAAGCGCGGTGAAGCAGTTCAAACGGTGGCCAAACCAGGATTAACGGCGATGAAGGTTCTGCTGTATACGTGGTGGAATTAGAAGGGAATTACTTATTATGAGTTACGTTCATATGATCAAACACTACATTCGGATCTCTATTGTCAACAACTGAACCGTTTGAAGCTACTGATTGACAAGAAACTGCCAGCATTAGTCAACAGAAGATGTGTTGTGTTCTCAGGCAGCTTGGTTTGAAAGTTTTGATGGATTCACCATATAGACCGGACCTGGCACCAAGCGATTACCATGTTTATTTTGCATTGCAAAACTTCCTTAGTGATACAAAATTGGCGCCAAGAGAAGCTTGTGCAAATCGATTACTAGAGTTTTCCGCCAATAGGGACCACGCCATCTATGCGAAGGGCACTATGAAGCTACCTTAAAAGTGGCAACAAATTATACTATAAAACTGTACATATTTGACTTAAATCGGATAATCCGAAACATGTTGAATAAAGTTTTGAAGTTCGCGTAAAAATAGTGGATTTCTTCTTCCTCAAAACTAATATTTTGGTCTACTTTAAAAATTTTAATTTAATTTTTATTTCATTTATTATTATTAATGTTTTTCATTTGTAATCAATTGTCGAGATAACAAACTTACAAAATTATTTATAGTTTAACAGATTACGCGATTGTTGCACGGAGAATATGTGTTTGACTTAAAGTTACTAAATTATGCGGCTGTTTCACGGCGATACGTTCGATTGAGTTTTACATGGTTAACAGGCACTGTTAATATTTCGGTGACACCCCTGACACAAAGCAGCTCCTACCGATTAGATTTTAAAGAATTGCACACGGTATTCTCTTAATTAGAAAAATTAGATCATGCGTGAGTCAGATGCGTCAGGGATGTTTCTATTCAATCACGTCCTCGGCGATCGCATATTGCGACGCTGGCGGCTATAAGACTTTCATCTTAGCCAGATATTTGTTTGTTTGTTGATATTTGTCGGGTTTGAAATATTGCTTTTCGGCGAACTTAATATGTCGCGATATAAACGCGTAGTTTACAAAATAGTGAGCAAAAGTTACGCACGTAACAATTGCTAAGGAAGAACTTTGTTTTTTAATTGTGATTTGTGTATTTTCACGTACTTTTAATTTAATAGCGGTAGGTTGACTAAGTGAATCGTTTTTTTTTTACGTTCTTTAGTAGGTAAGTATGTTTTCTTGGGTATGTCAATGTTACACACTTTAGTATGTATGTAAGAAGTAGGTTCTGTTTAGCGAGGAACATATACCAGACAGTTCACAAATTTAACAACTTTTGCAACACACATTTTAGCTCCAAAAAAACACATGAAATCCCAATAAAAAACATTTTCATGATAAGAAAGTTTCGCAAATGTACATACTATAGTGGTACCTTCCACGCTAATATTCTACAGTAATTCTTTGAACATAAAAGTATTTTATTCATGGAAAGTCGTCAATAATAACGTTTCCATGTATGTCTCGTAGTCAATTGTATCGCGATTTATTCTTGGGGAATCGATCTCGCGAAGTTGTAAGGCTCGCGTTAGCCAATACAATTTCACACGATGTTCACGAGAAACTTAATTCGCGTCAACTATTTCGAAGGAAAAAATGCAAACACCATAACTTTTCTTTTCTTTTTGTATTTTATTTACGGAGAGTGATCAAAGTCCGCGAGTTTGGTGTTTCTCGGTTGAAAAATGTTGTGCGACTGCCAGTGTTAACAATTTTCTTGAAGTCCTGGGGCATGATTTTCCCTCACCACCTTTGCCATTGGGCGTTATTTTTTTTTTGGAGAAAAAATATTTCCGACGCGAGTGACCATTTTTTATTACATGGTACTGGAGGAGTTGGACATCTGGTAACCGGCTGCAAGTACATCAGCTACGCGTAATTTTTTCGCCGGTCAACCGATTGCTTTATGGTGCACGGGTTATCTTTACAACTTAATCCTCAACTATGACAAAATAGGCATTTTCGTCAAGGAAAACGCAAGCCCCTCTTCTTCTCGAATGCGCGTAAAGACTATATTATTTACACTGGCAGTAAATGTGAAAGTTTAAAAAATGACAAATTTTGTTACATGTCTGTAAAACTTACAACTATGATCGCGAACATTCAATTACGTATGTTTTTTTGTATTGAATATTATTCCTACGGAACAATGTAAACAAAGGTCGAGTCGAGGAATATGTTGTAGTTGTATCTGGCGAAATATTGTTTTAAATCATTTTTTTCTCTACAAATTGCCTTCCTCATTGAAAGCTGTGAAATTCCAAAAAAAACTTTACATGTAAAAAAAGATACGCCAAGGTATATGTTGCAGTGGCATCTTGTACACTAATATTCCAAAATTCTATGTTCATGCAAAGTAATGAACTCATATTATTCTCTCAAAGTATTTACATGCATAGGTAATTCGTGAACTGAAAAACACTTGAAACTCAATACACTTCATAATATAAAACACGTACTTCTATTTCTCAAGTCATTGTCACATATCAGTTTTATGACACCTGAGTTATGCAGACAGTTTCAAAATCTACTTGGTGGTCAGTTTTTTGTAACAGATACAATTAAAAGATAAAATTAAAAAGTGTAAAGTACGTGCGTAATTTTTACTCACTATTTTGCAGTTGCAAAATAATAATAAATTGCGTAGTTACGCATTTATATCGTGATATATTAAGTTCTCCGAAAAAGCAATATTTCAAACTCGACAAAACATTTTACTAAGACGAAAGTCTTATCGCCGCCAGGGTCGCAATATGCGATCACCGACGACGTCATTGTATAAAAAAAACATCCCTGACGCATTTGACTCACGCACGATCTGATTTTTCTAATTACAAGGGTACCGAGCGCAGTTCTTTGAAATCTAATCGACAAGAACTGCTTTGTGTCAGCGCTGTCACCGAATATTATTTTGATCACGACTTGAAAAGCAAGAGCATAAAAA
>JABFPT010001563.1:10329-24348 GCA_022817245.1 Nixonia krombeini | reverse complement strand
GATTAAAGTGGAAGATGAGGTTAACAATAAAACTTACGATATTGGTTAAATTATATATATAAAAAAAGAGGACACATACATAGAACTAAATACGCCGTTTTTGATGTTAAAAATAATTTGCAACATTCAATAGTACGTCATGATGTGAAAAGTGAGGAAAATGTATACAAGGGTTACTTACCGTATTTCTCCGATTCGTTGACGTGCAAGGCAGATCAGATCATGTCCTTTTAGTGGAAATAACAGTGCGTTACATAAGAGATGATGGTGACGCGCGCCTCGCCATGTGGCACAACACGGTATGCGTGAGCCGCGTGTGTGCGCGGTGCACATTCTCCTCGCGATGCACGCTGCATACATGCGCCGCTCTCGCAGGAAACGTAGGGGGAGAAAGGACGCCGCGATCCGAAGTAAGGATATTGAGAGCGAACGCGGTGAAAACGCGTTAGAGGGAGAAAGAGGGAGCAAGCGAAGGAGGAGGGGGAGATGGGTTGGACGCGGGGCGGGGAGAGTGGGGAACACGGTTAGGCGGAAGCGAGGGGGGAGGGCATAGGTGCCCTTCACAGATCTACGATGATGGAACGCCTATTAGAGGCGCGATTGTTCTTATATAATGAATGGATCATGTAACTAGTCACTCTTCGCTCGGCGGCGCCTACGCGCAGGCAACAGGAGAGCAAACGAGACGCACGCGTAAGCCGCGCGCAGGTTACTCGTGCGACTCAGTTTACGCTTTTACGTATCGCTTCTGCTGTTACATCAAAAGCGGCCTTGTCATTGTTATTTATAGCACTTTTTCCATCTTTGAGGATACACGCTCGGATCTCCGCATTTCCAGAGTTTTATTTATCCAATGCAGCTGCGTTGCGATTCGCGCTCGGCAATTATATACGCCGCTTTATGAAAATGAGTATTTATAAACAACGTTATTTTCGTGCCGAGCGTGTACGAGAACGCGCGCGCGCGAGCGGGTACACACGCGCGGGCACATTCAAGCACGCGAGTGCAGATGAAAAGGCTTTTTACTTCCAGCCCTGAACAAAATGTATCCGGTGACTCGGCGGGATTAATGTCGGACGTGGAGCCATGCGAGATCCGAATGAGATATACTTGTAAAGCATCGAGTAAATGATACGCCGGAATTATTATTCTGATCCGGCGCTGGATGTCATTTAAATTATGCGGAATGCGCCGACCAACCGAGTAGCCGGCGGTTGCGACACTTTGCACGAAAGGGAATCGTTACCGCGACAACGGCAACGATTTACTTGTTGTTGAATTAATTACGCGGTCGTGATGAAGGGGATCAGCCGGGAAAATTATACTCGCTCAAATATCGATTCTGCGAAAGTACGTATTGTTCCGGACGAGTGGCTCGAAACAGCGCTGCAACCGACGAGGCCGACGAGGCCCTATTTCCAGTGGCGAAATGTAATTAAGTCCGCTGAAAATGGAGCGGAAACGCCGGGCCCATTACGAATCCCGCTGAGCTCTTTTTTCACGGATTGAGCAATCTTATCCTTTTTCGGCGGCTCGCCTTACTCGTTATTTACTTAATGCATGCTTTGAGGCAACAATCGTTACCATTTGCAACGAAACCATGCTACTCTCAAACATCGGGAACAACGAATCGACAAACTTGAAATGCCACGTAAAACACCGAGACAATATTTTTCAGGATTTATCCATTTTAGAATAAAGCAATTTCTTCTTTTTACAAAATACACGTCACTCGATACAAAATGTATGTCATACGGGTTAATTAGTACGTTTTGCTGAATACAAAAAATATCGTCCGCACGTAATGCTTGGCGAAATAAAATTTTCCTGTAGCATTGAAATTTTCCGATCGAACAGTTTCTTCAGCCTGTTTTCTAAAACGGAGCGCGGCTCTGTACGTTTAACAAGTGTTTTAATTTCTAGCCTCGGTATTTGCGTAACCCAGTTTCGTCATTGTTCGATTCAATGGTAGATCGTAACGTCCGTTCGTCCAGAGAACGAATGCAAGAGGAGGAAGGGGAGGGAGAGAGAGAGAGAGGGCGGAGGACGGCTGAGGAAAAGGAGAGAAAGACGAGGGGAAACGGATAACAATGTGCGCAACGAACGATAAACTCAAAGCGAGCGTTTCTTACGGCGAGATGGAATTGTTCACGAACCCGTTCGCTTTCTCCGCTTATCGCAACAGTCAACCTCGAACTACCGAATTGTCACAAATGGCAAAACGTCGTTATCCGCGCAGCGCGTTTCAAACGCTACGTCTAATTATGAATACGGTAACAAATGCGTTCTCGTGCAAACGCTGTTTCGCCTTTTGTTTATTGACCAAAGATTCGGACAATGCGACAAATTAATTAGCTGATGAAAATCGGAACAGGAAATGAACGATGTGGTAAATAATGTGATACGGGAGTCGCGATTAAAGTTGGCACGTGTGACAGAGCCGCGAGTCGTTTAACTCTCGATTAAGAATAGTTTGTCTTGCGAAACGTGGAAGTCGCATAAATAACGACCCTCATTAACGCCGGCGGTGAAAGTTTGATCAAGGCCATTCTAATTCAGTCGTCGAACAGTCGGCGATGCAGCAATTCGGTTACGCTGTAGTTCGGGATGGTAATTGCGAGCACAGGGTCCGCGACGCCGACGAGAATCGCATCTGCACGGAAGCCGCGTTGCTGCCGCTTGGGATCGAGCAACAGGTGGACGTCGCATAGGCGCACGCCGCGCGCGGTATAAATAGACCGGGGCCGCGGTCACGTGACCCTGCGAGGACGAATGAGATGCATACGATTACGCGGCGGGCGAAGGAAAGTCATGGTTTTCGTCGCCGATCCTCGCCACCCGTTTCGATCGGAGTGGCGAAGCGAAACGAAATCGCCGGTTTGAGACGACGCGCGAGGGCACGGTTTGCGTAACATTTTTATTGTTACGTTTATGGCCCGCGCCTCTGCAACGAGTGACGTTTCAACAGCGCGTCCTTGCGGTAAAAAACATAATGGACATAAAAGTGATTCTTCGGGCCGCGATCGGAAAATGTTTTGTTCGCGTGGCTCATAATGGAACCGTGCGTAAAAGTTCCCAGTGAAATGGGAATTGCTCAGAAAGGCGGCGTGACGCAGCGATAAGCGCGTCCGCGATAATGGAGGTTCTGTGTATAAGTGTGCGCGAGCGCGCGTCACCGCGTGTGACCGTGTTGTCGCAACGCTAATTCACGCGCGCCGCTTCCGTTGGCCTAATTTTCCTCTTTACAAAACTCATGACCGCTGACATTGCGTACGCTTACTAATGGTGTTTCTAAGCGCCTTGGCCTGTTTTTTCCCCGCGCCGTTGACGTTAGATATATCGCGGAGGAAATACGCGAGCAATTGATCGTGACAATAGGGACGGCCGATCTCCGATAAGCGCGCATTGTTTCGACGCGCCGCCGCCGATTTCTTCTTTCGCTGGAGATGCCATTTGCGTCGTTCGACGCTCGCCGAAGGTTAATACTTTTCATCCAAACGGTCGAGTATGATTTATTCGCTTTTTTCCCACGCGAGGTTTACCTGTAGTTTCTGTCAATAAATCGTGCAAAATGGGTTCGTGCGTGAAATCGGTTGCCCCGCGATCGGAAACATCGTCTTTATCGACGGAATTGTAAGCGTAAATTGAGCGTCGTAGAGTGCAGCACCTGCAGAGCGGCGAGATTCTCAGTTATCAGCCGACCGCGTGCCGCCTTGGCCGATCCTTTCTCGCGATCTCTCCCACCTGCGGGGCTGCACCTGTTGCGGACTCTTCAAGGCCCGAATGGAAAAAAAGAGCACGACGTAACGCGGTATAATATGGACAGGCGGTCGAGTATCCCATGGTAGTCGACGACGACGTCGACGACGAAGGTTGACCCTGAACTTCAGCTGCTACGGCGTAGCTGGGCAGCTCGGCAACACTGATTTCCTTATTCAGCGATTTTCTCGGAGCACCTTGATTATTACGCGCGTTATTATTTCTACCGTCCAAGAACATTGCCATCTCTCGTTTTATGGATTCTCAATGGTCATTGTTCTCGGTGGTTGTTGCCAATACTGAGAAAGGGATGTCACCAAAGCTTCCTTGGAAATAAGCGAGAAGCAATTTACTATAACAACAATTGATTGGGTTGGCAGCAAAGTAATTGCGGTCTTTGTTGATAAACGGTTTTAATATATTCCTTTATTTTGTTAACTTGTTTAAAGCATCTAACCGATATTGTTTTCTTGTTCTTGGGACTTCCATTTTTAATTAGCAAGAAAATTTAGCTACGTTTTTATCCCAATTTCAAAATAGAAGAACAAAACGCACATTTTGGACATATTGTATTGTATTATTTTCGGATAGGTAGGAACGTATGGCTAGCATACAATAAAGTTATATGCCGTATATGGGAATGAAGCGTTGAAAAAAAGGCAGTGTCAAAATTGGTTTACCAAAATTTCGTTCTGGTGATTTTTCATTGGAAAATGAGCAACGATCTCGCCGTCAAGTTGAAGTTGACGAGAGCCATGTCAAGGCCATTATCGATTGAGATCGTCATAACACAACACGTGAGATTGCAGGGAAGCTCAATGTATCGTGTACATGCATTCAAAAAAATTGAAACACATTGGCTATGTTAATGATCAGCTTAAAGAAATACATTTGACGCTACGCATTAGCATCAGCGATTCGCTTCTGAAACGCAACGAAATTAATCTATTCCTGAAACGTCTGATTACTCACGATGAAAAATGGATAGCTTATGACAACGTTAATGGAAAAAATCTTGGGTGATGGAGGATGAAGCAGCCCAGATAACATCAACAGCTGAGATTCGCCAAAAAAGATTACGCTGTCAGTTGGGTAGAATTATAAAGAAATTCTGCACTTCGAACTTTTACCAAGAAACCAAACGATTAAATCATTGTCTACGTTCAGCAACACACCAAACTGAGAGATGCAGTTCAAGAAAAACGACCAGAATTGGTAAACCGTAAGGGTGTTGTTTTGCAACATGATTATGCAAAACACCACGCATCTTTAGTCGCTCGCCAAAAATTATTGGAGTAAGTTTGGGATGTGTTGTCACATTCACCATATAGCCCTGACCTTGCGCCTTTAGGTTTCCATGTATTTTGTTCCATGCAAAACTCCTTAAATGGTAAAATTTTTAATGACGATGATGTTGCAAAATCTCATTTAATTCAGTTTTTTGCTGGTAAAAATCACAAGTTTTATGAACATGGAATTATGACACTGCCCGAAAGATGAAAAAAGGTTATCGACAAAAACGGACTAATGCCTTTAATAAAGTTATATTTTCAAGTCAAAGTTTTGAATTTTCCTTTTTACTTAAAATCAGCAGTTACTTAGTTGCCAACCCAATAGTTCATCGTGGAAATATATTAACATATTATATTTTATATATTCCTAATATATTGAGAACACATAAAGTCAATAACATGTTAAACTTACCGCTTATTACGTTTAAAAGCTTTGCTAAATTTGTCACTCAACATAAAGGAAAATATACAAAACTATTAAGGGTTCACATGAAGATGATGATGGACAATTGTACGAGTTTCATTTTCACTCTTCTGGTATAGATCTTCAATTATGTATTTGACGGAGATTTTAAAAACACCTGCTCTTCGTTTAAACAGTATACAATTCAAAATACGTTTTAAAAAAAAAATGTACTACACTTACCAACATTATTTTAAACAATTACATCGTATATATATCTATTTTTTACTCAAAAACATTTAAAAACAAATTTTTACTTATTTATTCATAATATTATCAAAAGGAATGTTATCAATTTGAAAAATATTTCATAATTGACATGTACTTTGTAATACATAATGTGTAAAGTAGTTCAGTATAACCTTTGTTCGGTTTCCTTGAGATTAAAGAATGTTAATAAATGTAGAAACATTCGACATTGCTTATTTAATAATATAGCGGTTATTAACACATCGAAAGCAGATTATCTATTGTTCGCCATGACAGTCAAAATAATAAGTCGACGAAGTAGTTAGAAAACGTCAGAAATGTCATTTCATTTACAAAAATATCTATTTATTAACTTTTTTAAATTGATCTTTAAAGAAATATTACGTAAAGACGTGTCAAAAGCACTGACATGTAAAACAATAATGATTTACTTTGGCCATTCTCACAACTAATTATATCTTAGCATTGACGATCCGTTCAATGGAAAATTAATCGGAACGAATCACATGAGCGACCGATGTTAATCAATAATAAAAAGTAAGTGCATATACAAGTGTCCTACGACTGCGCTTATTGAATCACGAGGACGGCGGCGTCATCCGGCGAATCCTAATTTCAATTCCCTGCGAATCGCGATGATCGAAAGCAACGATTGATTATTGCGACAACGGCTCGACGAGACTCTTGACCATGACCAAGCACCCGTTTAGCAATGGTTGTGAGTCTCGCAATGCATGTCAATAGAAATAGGTACGTACCTACTCGCCGCGCGTGTTCGTCCATGTGTTGGTAAACTACGCGACTTCTTACAATTGACAAGGCAACAGCCGTTTGTCTTCCGTCGGGATTCATCTCCTTCGCACTCTCCAACAGCGATAACGAATGTGCGATGTGAAAAAGCACACGTTTCTTATCTTAGGACAGCTGAAAAAACAGCTAAAGTCCAGTTATAGCGAGCATGGCTAATTACGAGGCTGGCTAATTACGATTAATCGACGCTACAGCCAGATGACGACTATCGATTTGTCGATGTATTTTTTTTAATTCCCATCCATTTAAAATTCGTCATTTCGTTTTTTGCGAACGAAATGACTAACATTTCTTAACGTGTCGTAGCACAGAAATATATATTCTATGTTCGCTCGCGCAATATACGGTACCCGAATTTGACTCGCGAAGGAGATCGGCCGAAACGCTGCTTTTCACGAGCATTCCGCTCGTCCGATTCATCCTTCTCTTCCCACGAAGCTCCGTCCTTTTCCACGTCCCTCTCCGCCGAGCGGCATCTAATTGATTGCACTATCGGCGCACGTAGCGATATATACGTAAGAGAGTTACGTGTACGAGATGTGTGCATACATACAACAATGTAATAAGCCGTAATATGCATATGAATCCACGCTCGCTCCATGACTCTTACTCAAGGTCTCCCCTTTCCAATTCCAGCCACGCGAAGGTCGCCGTGACGCATTTGCAATGGAGAAGAACCCTTCCCGTTCTATAATCCAACGAATTCCATTTCATTCCATCTCAACCTGTCATAATCGCCGTTATTGAGCTTATTAACGTCGCGTCTGAATAATCGCTACTTTATTGTCCGGAGAAACCGAATCGGCATGTCTCGCGTGACGTCGCGAGATTTTTACGCTCGCATTTTTTCAAACGCGTAAAATACCGCGTTCCTTCGTTAATTGTTGTCTCTCGCGTTTTATCGGAATTATCGCGTCCCGATTCTTTACCCGGCGTTTTCAATTCTTGACCAATGGAGTCGGTAAAGAAATCTGTACATTTTCCGTTTAGTCTTTATGCTGGTCGATTGACCGACGTACTTTTTTCATGTTCCAGACGATGTTTCCGGACGGTCTCCTGACACTCCATTATGGAAAACACCCCGCGACACTGGCCGCAGAAATTGGGGCCTGGTACAGCGGGGATCGTCACGTGGACGTGACGTTGGCATGCGACGACGGGTCGGTCGTCAAAGCCCACCGTGTGGTTTTAGCCGCAGCTAGTCCCCTATTGGCTAGTCTACTCAGAAACCCGGCCCTGGATCACGTGGTGCATCTGTCCGGGGTCAAGAAAACCCAGCTGAACCACTTGCTCGAGTTCCTTTACAACGGCGAAGCTCTTATACCGGTATATACATTGACATTGACTTTTCCTCGCGCCCAATGATCAATAAAACAACTAATGTCTTTATATGTTTGCTTGCGGAACCCTCTGGACGAAAAAATTGATTATGCATTTTACTTTTTTTCTCAGTCTTGCAAAACACTTTCTTATGCCCAGAAAAACTACTAGATCAAGAATACAGTAATACTGTAATCCCGTTCATACGTTTCTTCATCCAGGAACGATCACTTTGCAATAAAGAATTACCATAATCAGCATATGAAAATAAATGTCCACGCGATTCCGCAGTCCTCTCGGCTACAGCATTACAAACTATTCGTTTATAATACTTATAAACGGTGATTACTGTCAATTTGTCGTAATAAAAAGTTTTGGAAACTTGTCGGTTTGAAATAAATATCTCACAGCGTCGAGCCTCGCTGTATTATTTACATATTCATTTGTTTTCATTTTTGAATTCACAATTTAACTTCCAGTCGACGGAACTGACACCGTTGCGGGAGTTGTTCGAGCTGCTGCAAATAAAATCGGAACTTTTCGAGCCCAATCAGTCACAGAGTTCGACTAACTCTGATCCCGAAAGGATACCCACCCCTCAGCCCTCCGAAAGCCAGGAGAGCTCCAGTTACGAGTCTCAGTACGACAGCAGGTCGGTACACCGGATTAGTCGTTCGATTAGACAATCGAGCTAATTAAACACGTAACTACCTACACCCTTCGATTCTCATTATTCCAGACAATCCAACAACCCGGCGGATTGCTGCTCGGTACTCATAAAGACGGAGAACAACGAGGAGGAGCCGGAAGTTGACGTGGAAGGCGTGGAGGGCGAGACGCTTAATTCGGAAAATAGGGAAAGCAATATAGAACCGCCCAGGAGAAGGGATAGTTCGGATCCCGTCAACCTGAGCCTCAATTCCGGAGCTTCTACAAAAAGCGAAAGTTCGCACGATGTTGTTCACAGGTTAGACAACGTTACAGAACAAACAGATCAGAAAGTCATTACTGGGCTGGGTTATTGCGTAATTGCTTTTTTTTGAAATTACTCAGGTTTTATTCAGACTTAACTCAGTTTATGCTTGACTTCAATTAGCGTATCACACGGAAACATTACAAAAAGAGTTTATAATAGTCACTAGCAAAAGCTTGAAAAATTGTCTTATGCAATAACTATGTGTAATATGGCTAGTAAATACATTTTTTTTTATTCATCTTCCTGTATTCTTGTTCGCAACGTATAAATTAAATTTAAGTACAGTTTATATAAATTTAATTTATATAAATCTCAGTTCCGTAATAAGATCTTATGTTAATTGATAATTGAACAAATGTTCGCCATATTGGGAAAATAATTTGTGCTTTATTGCATTTTTATGAGTGGACTGCAGTCATGATAGACTTGAAATTAATGGAAAATTGATGATTAGGTCGGAAAAGCCTTTGTTAGAGAGGCGAGAATCGCTTGATGAGGCGGAGGAAAGGAGAAGACAACTGGCGACCAGATTAGCCCTTGGCCTGGAGCCGGGAAAACGGAAATCGGAAGAGATACCGATTCCTCCTGCAGAGGCGTACGTTGTAACGCCGTACCGAAAAAGAAGACCCGGCTTCCACAATGCGCCTGCGCAGAACCCTGCGTTTGTTCCCTTCAACCCAGGTTTTGAAACACCTCGAAGGTTGCAAGCGCCACATCCTTTAAGTGTATCGGCTCCACCGTACCTGGTAAGACAATTTTTATACAATGAAAACGAACCTTGCTATCAACCAAGTATTTCAACGTTATAGTTTATTTGATAATTTCTATATAAGCTGTCAATCGATGAAAAAAGCTATTACAATTCTAATTGGAGAAATAGTGTACCGAATATCTTCTACTTTAATATTTCATCAATTTCTTAATTCTTTAATTTTCAAGTATGAAACAATTTTATCATTGAAATTTCTTTACTCTACTTTGTCAGAATGTCGTGTCTTCGACTGCATTATTGTTGAATCAAAAATACATCCGTAATATGCAAATTGGTTATTTTCGAGCTCGGTAAAAAAAGTATGTAAAAAGCCATAAAAGTTGCATTTCTATTTTGAACACTGAATTGGTAACAATAATTTTTCCCCTTATTTTTCCAGTTTTGTACATACAAAAACTTGTTTAAATATGCTGTTTACATTGAGGAACAAAAAGTTATAAAGTTCAGGGTTAATAATACTGTAGAAAGGATAAATTACATAATACAAGGAATACAAGGATACAGAGAATTACGTTCTTTTCAATGAACGATCAGAAGTGGTGCATTCACACTGATATGAAATATTTTTCATAACTTCTTACATAAAAACGCTTACGTAATGTTTTGAGTGTCCTGTATGAAAACTAAAATATGTGTGAATTTTGCAGCAGGACAGGTCCGTGACGCCGCCAGGAGCGTCGCACCGACCGCCATCGGCCGACCCTGCTTCGGCGGCCGGTTTGGAGCCACCATGGGGTGCCTGGTCGCTACCACCGGCCAGAGCACAGCCACCACCGCCCGCCGACGACCCACCGAAAACCACGCCAGTGCGCGAGTACCGATGTAGTTACTGCGGAAAACAATTCGGCATGTCCTGGAACCTGAAAACCCACCTACGAGTCCACACCGGCGAGAAGCCCTTCGCTTGCCGGCTCTGCGTGGCCATGTTCAAGCAAAAGGCCCACCTTCTTAAGCATCTCTGCTCGGTTCACAGGGCAGTAATCGCCGCGCCCGACAACACCTTCACCTGCTGCTTCTGCTCGCTCAGCTTCGACAGCCTGCAGGAGCTAATCAGGCATTTGTCGGGGCCGCACAACAATCTGCTACTGAGCAAGAATCTACACGACTAGCGACAAGAATGAAGGCACCACGGCGCCAGGGGACCTCGGAAATTCGCGCTCACCCCGCGCACATTTACTTATGGAATTAGGCAAAAAATGAATCCGAATGAGTCGGAACGCGCGGCGCAAGTCATCGGAGGATCGTTGATCCGATTAATCATCCGTTTTCGCAAGACGGTTTTCGAATGCAGCGAGCTCGAAGACAAAAATAGTCGAGGACTTCTCGTTCTTTTTGCGCCAGGACGTGGCGTTATTTAATCGCCATTGTTCGCAAACGAGTTTTCTCACGCGCATTTAGCGATATTTCCAGTTGATGAATCACGGCCCGGGATGAGTCACGATGGCAGGACGAAAACCGTCTTGATGAAAATAAAGAACGCGAACAGGAAAAGCGGCGCGTTCCCAGCAACGAGCGGAAGAGATACGATCGGTATGAAAAATCTCGCATTTGCATTCACCACCCGAGAACCTTAGACCAAACGCGAAAAATTCGGTTGGGTGAGCAGCCATTTCCGAGGTGCCTTTGAGAGACTTGCGACAGCGATTCGACGAGAAATCGAGGCGCAGGCAGCGACGCGTGCCGCGGTGCCTTTGGCCGATCCCAGGCCATCCTAACGGATCCCGGACTTGATTGCCGATCGCGATACAAGGACAATGGACCAGTAGTAATAAATCGCGGTGACATCTCCGTACCGCATTTCCGGTCATATCGGGAATGATTATCTCGGCTGAGGGAAGCCGATGAGCAAAGAGAGTTGGAGCAGCGGCTGAGACCGGGATGAGCACCACAGCCCGTCCCGGCCGAGCGGCTCGTCGCGTGTAAATAACCGTCGAGTGCGAGTGAATGGACGGGCGAATTGTTTGCGTATTTATTCTGCACTTCGCAAGGGGGACCAACCGACTTTCCACCGATTTCTGTCTTAGGATCTTAGACCGTAGTCTTCTGCCCTCAATCACCTCGAACAAATCGCCCAGAGTGCGCTGACAGCAACCGGTCGGTCGGAAACGGATCTCGGGAGGAAGCGGCCTCACACTTCCTTCCCCCACACGTCCTTCGTAACTAGCGCGTCCTCCGATTCGCTTGCGACCTTCTCCTCCGCCGATCAGCGACTCGAGTGCCTTGACAATATGGGTCCAAAATTGGTCGATTGGGCAGTGATTTCATGTGTTCATAGGCTTAAGTTTATTAAAGTGTAGATAAGGATGCTCGGATGAATGTGTGCGTGAATGAAGCTCGACTATGAAGTCGAAGCCTGCTCGGTTATGAATTTATCTGATTACCGCTAGATAGATAGTCACTTGTAAGTAGCAGTGATTCTTTCGTTTTATCTTGTTCTTAATGTTTGTCTCTCGACGCAGGACGTCAAACTTTTATTCGGGTTGCGAAAGAGTGCCTTGACGGGTCCGACGTTCGTTCTCGCAGATCCCGCACCGGGATCTGCTCGACGTCTGTCCTCTCTGTTGAGAGGTTGATCGCGACGACGACGAAGGGGAAATGAGGGAGAGTGTGTGAATAAAAAATCGACGTGTACAGCTGAAACATCAGTCGTTCGTTTGAAACGTATGATACAATGTGACCAGCAAAAAAATGTCAATTTTACTCTTCGACACTGTAAAATTTGCAGCAGTCATTAAAATCGACTATTTTACTTCCTACGTTTTCAGTTTAACGATTTACCTTTCTCTGCGCTCACTCGTGGCATATAATTACTTTGGAATTAGAATCATCCATCGAAAGTTGTATGCGTTAACCAAAATTCCATTTCCCATCGTTTTAATTTCCACCGCAATTAAAACATCGAATGGATGAAAAAAGTTAATTATATTCCACGATCATTACCAATATATAAGAAATTTAAATCGATGCGAGAGATAACCATTTGATGATCATTTGTTATCATTTGGTCACACATTCCACATAAGTACGAACTAACTGATAAGCGCCAAATTAACTCAATCGAACAAAATGTCATTATAATGATGGTAGATAAATGGAACGTTAATTAAAGTAGCCATTCTATAAATGAAACATACAATCGCCCGAAGTTAGACAATAGATACTTCCGTATGAAGTTTTTTTAATTAATGAAAAATGTAGAAAAATTTGTAATTGTGGAAAGTTTTAAGTTAACTAAATTATGATGAACAAATTTTCGAAAACCTTTTTATCTACTTTATCAAAACTGTCTTACGTATCCAAAATTTGAAGTGAAATACATTGTAAGAAGTTCTACATTTTAATTAATATCATAAATATTAATGGAATCATTATTCTGGAACAGATCCACCAAAGATTACTTCATAAAAGGATTCGAAAGGAATACAAGCGCAGCACGCAATATGTAGTAAATGTATTCTTACAGAAAGATTTATTTTCGATGCAAGTAAACTCTGCAATCATTTTTCTGTACGAGCCATTTTATCTCTAAGTACACTACAATCGGACAAAATGTCAGTATTAAAGATATACAGTTACTATTCCTTGCAAATTAACTATTCTCATCATTTTGTAAAATATATTGAATACAGTAATGACCCGAGAGCATTGAAAAGATTGTCTTAATTAGGTATGAAGTTTTTGAGAATATGTACAATTATTAAGAATGTTGTATTGATTTTATTACAAAAGTACAAATTTTTATGAGGAGAAAGATTTGCGCGTAATATATTTTTATACAAAGTTTACGTGAACAAAGCATGATAGAATACAAAAATAATGAGATTGCCGTTACACGACTGAATATGTCTCAATATGAATTTTAGCTGTAAAAGGATGCGTTCCATTGAATGAATATCATTTTATAGTTTTCTACTTACATTCGACAGACTAATAATAAATATCAATAGATTAATGAATTGGAGTAATACACGTCGTTGTCATATTTGAACACTTGTCAAAAACATTCACGGTTTATTGAAGTGTACTTAAAACAGTTGAATCGTACAAAATTTCTTTTTCTATTTTGTAATTACAAGAAATAGAAAAACAGTTATATAAAAAAAGGCGAAAAATGTTATGAAGATAAATTTATAATAACAGTGATTATTATAATTTGTGTATATGTATACATATATGTACGTGTATATGTATATGAGTATATAATAGCGTCATTATTGCGTTACATATCTGATCCGTCCCAGAAATATAAAAAGAATTGTACATAAATAACTGTATATAACACAAGCAAGACAACTATATAAAATGGCACATCTATTAGTATATGATCTGTACAATATTGGGTAATCAACATTCGGTTACTTTTGAGTAATTAATCCTATTCTTCACACACTCAAAGAAAATGTAACGTATTTGTAAT
>JABFPT010001561.1:0-11657 GCA_022817245.1 Nixonia krombeini | reverse complement strand
TCACTCAACAATTCTAACAAACAAAGAAAAAGTTTCTAATTTTACTAAACGTTAATAAAATAATGCGACAAGATTCTAAGATCCAAAATTAACCTAAAAGCTGGCTATGAAATATTTAAAAATATACACGTGGCCTGTATCAATTAATACTGGAAATAAAGTAGAGTTAAAATAACCTACGAGAAAGTATTAATAATTCGAATAGAGGTAAAATAGAAACATGTCCTCCAGTTATGCAGTTTAATTGGTTTCATGAACGTTTAAACAAATATGTACATTGATCTTAAATCTTTATTTTATTAACGTTTTTTTAACATTTGGTTAACAATTTTTAGTATGAAACAAATAATTCTTCTGTTTTTATATGTTGCAAATGGAAGTTATGATAATGAAACAAAAGCTTTATTTTAATACTAAAGTAACACTAATAATAACAATAATAATAATTTTGTCAAGTACTAAAAGAATTCAAAACGACCAACAATGCTAATCTTTCTTTATCATTGCATTAATAACTATAATAATGTAATTAACAAATCTGGCGTTCAATAACAATCCTTTTATCCCCCCCCCCCAAATTCTTATTCAAAAAGGAATATAAAATGGTGATTAAATTTACTACATTGTATAAATTAATTTACCCGAAGAAAGACACATGTGATCAAAATATGGAATGTAAGATTATGGAAACGTGAAATCTTAAATGACGTCAGTTTTTAAGCAAATTTTCAAATCAAAGAATCAAGATTTATGGGCACTCGTGTCATATGAAACGTTAATTAAATTATGAAAGTGGAGTACGTATAAATTTTGATACATTCTCATGCGTTAAATATGTAAGAATTCATTTTATTAAAAACGAGTATAATAGAATATACTTCTTATTGTTATTCACGTTGTTTTTTAGAACGACAATTATAACACTTACAGCCATAGCTTGAAGATCATTTTCGTAGCTCTGACGCAATTTATTGGAAATCATAGCCTCGGCCTTGCTCATGTTATCAATGCTTCCTTTTACCGTGATAATACGTTCGAGGTTAAAGCTACTGATGTCATTGATGCTGCTAACTGTAATTTTCGTGTCAGTGTCCTGCATTATTCGCTTGATTGTATTACCACCTTTACCGATTATTCTTCCGATCAAGTTGTTGTGTGCGAGAATCTTCAATGTGATTTCACTGAAAAATTAAGGGTAACGTTAGGAAATATGAATATAAAAATGTCATTGCATCGCAGTTCAAATAATATACAACGTTAATCTTGGTATAACAAAGAAAAAAGATAAAAAATTGGGAAAACCGTTGTTGGACACATTTGGGCTGATTGGCACGTATTCAAGTGACAATTTCACGAGATCTCTTTGCTCTTCCTGCTTCATCAAGCTCGTTGCCTGCTTATGACAACAGCCCAAACATCACAGGTTTAACAAACTAAGCTTTACCTTACTGTAACTGATTCACTGTCACTATATGATTGGCTAAGAATCAACTATTTTTGATAAGAGAATTATTACAAAACTGCAAACATAGCGTACGAGAGCTGCCCTCGAGTGAGAATAACGTGGCACATTAATACTGTCAAATAAATGTAAGCGGTAGAGGTGTTACAATTAGATAAATGTAGATAAACGCACCCTTTGTTCGTGCTGTTAGCCTCCTGTTGCATGACTTCCAGAATCTTCTTGCACGCATTCGTACAATTATCTGGATTGCCGTAAATGGTGATTGCTTTCTCGAGAGAGCCAACATTGTCCTTCCTATGAACATCGACTCTGGCGCGTGTCATTTGCGTGATTTGTCGAATCGTCGAGCCTTGTCGACCGATAATGGCGCCAACCATTTCAGATTGGACGAGGATGCGTAGCGGAAAGTCGGTCTGGCGACCGGAGCCGGGCAGCCCGGAGAAGCCAACGCCGCCGCGCTGGGTACGACTCCTTCGCCGACTTTCCGCGCTTGACATTTCCAATTTTAAGAGGTGGCCCTCGTATTCGTAACCATTGTAGCGGTTCACAACCCTGCGAATAAACGAACGGCACGTATGTTATTTTTGCTCACTTGTGTTACAGAAGAAATACTGGATGGAGCTACAGCTCCATTGCGACAGTTGGAAATAATACATATAATAACACAGTGAACGACGCAAATAGCTTACGTACGTCGAGCATTGTCACTTACTTTTGTGCCTGTTCTTGCGTTTCATAGCTAACGAGGACGGCTTGCGTATTGGGATCTCTGGAAGATATTTTCTCGATGTTCTGAAATTGTCCAAATCTGTTCAGCAGTTGCTCAATATCCTCGAAGGTGTCATGAGGCGGCAGGTTGCTCACCAGAACCTTGGTTGGCCCACCACCGCTGCAAATGAGGAAAAAAACACATCAAAATTACGTTTCATATTGTTCATACTCGTTGCAATCATCGATCGCCGAAATTTTGTCTACATTCTCGTATATGAAAAACCCTCCTTATCACTTATAATACTTCATGTACTTATTATATCACATAATACTATATACATATACTAATTTTTATGTTGACCAAATATTGATACTGATATGATAAAATTTCTTTCGCCAATTAAGACTATCGCGCAAGTAAATATCTATCAAGATATTCCGACGCGCCAAAAGTGATTATAGAAGCGTATCGAGCGAAAATCATACATTTCCGCAGACGTGACAAACGCCAGTTGTCTTCCTTTCGAACAATCGATCGATCGGATTGAATCGCGGAAGTTGGTGGTAGTCGAAGGTCACGAACTACATACGGAAAAAGTAAGACGAGGGAAGGTTGTAACAAGCGGAGAGGTTTGGTAACTGGAACAGTAAGAGGGAGGGAGACAAAGGGGAGACGGAACAAAAGAAGGGTCGCATGCTGGAGACTCTCACTTTCGTTTCTATCGATTTTTCTACTCCATCGACCTATTCATCGTTAGACATTGCAAAGGTACCGTGCGGAACACTCCCGACAGAGTTTCTACTTCACCCAATTTTTTCAGCCGATTATTGCACAACGTCTACTTGAAATAATCGCGCGATTCCTCAATTTTCATTAATTGTTGAAAATCATTTTCAAATTTGTCGTGGCTGCTCTAACGACGAGATGGCGCTCGGGCGGCGGTGTGGGCGGCAGAGTGTAAATGAAGCGAGAAAAGAAGAGACAAAAGGAACACTGGCGTTGGCCCGGGGGGAAATGCACGCTGGGAACGGTGATCAAACAGAAGTCTCTGCTTAATGGAATGAGAGGAGACGCGGAGGGCCGCGTAATGTGCCGAGTGATTTATGCGTACAATGTATTATCCGACGAGTCAACTACCGTTTCCAGGGCGAAAAAAAAAATAGTTTTTTGAGCGTGGAAATTTGAACGTGAAACGTGCGAGTTACGTGCGCTCGTAGTTTTCGGCGGAACGAGGTGCCGCAAATGCAAAGTCTGTTCGTAGGTATGTGTTTTGGAGCAACGGCACGAGGACGATGGAGCGCCGTGACAGGGAGGCAGAGAGCAAGATGGGCGAGTTAAGTGAAACCATTGTTTCGTGCGCTTTCGAAAATTTTCAGCCCTCGTCGATCCGGCTCGGCACGAGGTGTGTGCAGATGATGCATACATGTGCCGCGCTGATCCTCGCGTGCGGAACGACGTCGAGAATTATTGTAGGCAGACGGGCGGCGAGAGGAAAAAAGACAGTTGTGCGCATGCGGAAGAGAGAAAAAGAGGGAGTGAGCGTGCTCAGGGTTATTGCCGTGGCCTTCCAACCTCTCCGGACGGACTTTCTACCCTTTATGTACCTTTACCTTTTACCCCCTGTCGGCACACAATCCGTGACCGTCGACCCGCAGACACCGCTCCGATCCCACTCTAAATCCCCCCCCCCCAACTCCTTTAACTGTCGCTCCCTCCGCCGTACCTCTTCACCTTCCACCCACCGGCAAAAGGGTGGTCGGCCCGACGCACGCACGTGCACACCCTGCGATTTCGCTCGCTCACCTGTAATGAAGGCGACTGCGAAACACAAAGCAACTTTGACTTTGCAGTAGGAATGCGCCTACGCACGCGACCGCTAATTTTACCGGCGTTACGCTGTCTCCTTAATGTAATCAACAAATATTGTGACTCGCTTATGACGGCGCTGGTAAATCAGTGTAAAGAAGTTGGCATTCTTATTGACAGTGAAAATAATGAACGCCACGATACGATACGGATATGCACATATGAAACGTGTATAAAAATTTGTAAAATCGATGTTAAAATCATTGGATAGAATTGCAGTGGCGTGTATTGGGTGATCTAAAAAGTCTCCGCCGTTTTTGCCACTAGATTTGCCACAAAAAACGGCGGAGACTTTTTATACCATCCAACACATCGTAGTAATTTATTAGGAATGTACACGACGATCAGGATGATGACGCATGTGATTGGAGTAATCGCAATTTGTGTATAATGTATAATTAGTAACGTGAACTTGGATGAAGGTAATTAAAAGAAAGTAACTGTCGGTTAGAAATATTGCATTCGTTAGACTGCGACTATTAGTTGCAGATTGAGGTTGAGATCGAAGTTGAGGAATGCTAAATTGCATTATTGTACGTATGAACGATGTGTCAACGTTGTATTAACGTTGTTGACGTCACGTTATTTCGGCTTGTCGATGACTGTTATTATTTATCGCTTTCTCGTACGATGTTACACTCTTGCGATTCCACGTTCGATCGTAACGTTTACACCTGAATATTTTGAAACACGAGTCGTTTGATAAACATGGCTACTAGCACTCTGAAATGCAGTAAACTACACATGATTTACACAACTCCCGCTCTGTATTGTAACAGTCAGAAAACGACGATCATTTTCTGTTTTTCGTCTTGAACGGACGAATCGAGAGTAACAATAAAATCACTGCTAGACGTTTCCCAATGACGCAACACGTCTACGATGTTATCAAAAACATCAGTAGTACACGGAAGTGTACCAATATGATAAATCCCATGAAACAAACACATGTTAAAACACGCAACTCTGACTTAATCTTTTATCATTTAAGAGAAGCCGGTCAACCGATGAAAGAACGAGGACGCGTGTTACCATCTTTTCTCAAAGTTTGGATTTGGAGGCCGCATTTCATTCGTATGTGATGCCGTGTAATAAACTGGAGTTTGCGAATGACTGTTGTCACCGCACACCACCGAATAAATGACACTGTTCGACTGCGAAAACATGCTCGCGAGAGACTTAATAATAATACGCGGCTAGACTTCAAGGCACGAGCATGGGATTCGTGCGTTTTCGTTGATATCGCGACGTTCGAGTGACTGTCGGGAATGCGGTCGGTTCTCTATGCTAAGTAGTCGAGATACGGCCCTGCCTTGAAAACGGCGACGTTGCTGGGCGAGCGGCGCCAAAATCGATTTTGAAAAGGGAAAGTCGCGGTCTCCCGACGAATACTCGGTGTTTCTGCGTACGTACGAACAAACACGTGGACAAGTGCGTACGTACGCCTCGATACGTAGGAACGCGTTCACCTCGATCCGTTCCGATGCCGATCCGACGCCGTTCCACACATCGATCGACGATTCTCGAGCTAATCTTGAAGCCGTGCAGAGCCATGCGCCGAGATATTGAAACTCAAAAGCTGGAGAACAAATTTGCTTGAAATTTGTCACCGATTGTCGGGATGTCGAAATGATCGGTCGTCGGATAACGTTTCGTTCCGATTTGCGAAATGTCGGGGATGGTTGTAGAAACTTATACGAGTTACAGAAATTATGTTGCATAATTATAGAGACGCGTTGATTACGGAATATAGGCTGGTTAAGATGTGAGATTGGTCGAACGACTCGCGAGAAAGAGGCGATTAAACGAGCGACGACACAGGACGATTAAAAACGGTGGTAAAAAATGTTATGAAACGAGTGACTTTCCGGAATAGCTTGCGTGGAACCGAGTCATCGTTGATCAATGTGACCCGATAACGCGACGATAAGATGACGTTGACCGTTGATCACGACTCGTTGTCGGGCTAGTTTCGGTCATGTAAAAAGAGAGACCGAGGGAAAGAAGAAGGAGAAGAAGAAGAAGATGAGTGGCAAAAGAGGGACAGAGAAAGCGCGGCGTTACAACCGCGACAAGTTATGCAATGGAGAAATGACGAAGAACGGATGACGTTTGATGAAATTCGACGTTACTACCTACTACGCGACGGCTACAGCGGTTTCAGTTTGTACTCCAACGCACACGACATATCGTTAGTTCTTCCAAAGGATGAAGCAGCCGAATTCTCCACCACGATATCGACGGTGTGCGAGGAAAGAGCACGAGTCGGCCCCGAGATCGATCGAAAGGCACGCTCGATGTCGCGCGAGGACGTTCGCACAACTCAGTTGCTCGGCTCGCCTCCAGCTTGGCTTCCGCGACGATTAAGCACACCAAAGACGATGTTCCGAGAGCAACGACGGCAGCGGCCGGCACGCAGACGGTGGTGGGCGTATTGAAAATGAGTCAGCGTTGGAAATGGCCGGTGCGTCGCGTCTGACGTAGGACTACGCGAGTGGAAGCAACGCGACGAGTCCAAACGTTCATTCAGAACGTGTCGCGTTAAAATAAACGTTGGCGAAAGAGAGGAAAGAACGGCTACCGGATGCGCTACTGAATAACGATTGCGGTCACCACACGAATAATTGCGCGTCTTTGAAACTGATACCAGCTTGGCGCCTCGAGTCGTCCCCTTTAAAAGTACACCGACGATTACATTCTCTGCTCCCGGTTGTTATTAATCTTCTATTTGGTCGCGTTTGACCATTATCGAGGATGTTTTTTCACCGCGATGACGAAGGCCTTGTTTTTTACAGGGAATTTATGTTAGTCTTGTGTGTGATCGTTAAACACCTATCGCGTACCGCATTTCATCTTTAGCATCTGTGACGTACGCTCATTTGGACAAATTTTCTCCATGTATATAACTTTGTACATGTAACTTTTATAAATTATGCAAAATGGCCACTTCGCTACCTTCCAAAACCATTAACGATAACATTAAATTATTAATATAGGGAAAATCACTATGACGATTTAATGATTCATCATTTTCACATGATTCTTTCTCGGCTCTTTTTTTCGCTTCGCTTTATCGTTACTGTTAATTCCATTACTTGATAAATATATATATATATATATAGATATGCACATATACACGAACGCGTTCAGATCGATTTCCGTTGTAGCGAGTACTTTTATCGAGCACCATTTTCGGGGAACCTTTTAATTCGTGCGCGTTTTCGTAAACAGGATATTACGCCACGTCTATGTACTGTAGATAAGAAGTTCGGTGAGTACGCAACACCAATGCAGCGTGTATACGAATGTATGTACACTGAAATACAATTCTGCGCGTTACGCACGGTAACGATTCAGGAGCGCCGGCCGAAGTTCGTACGCGAGTCAATAATCGATCAAGATCTGTTGATAAACACGCCGACTATTACGACTTCAATAACGACCTTCGACGAGTCGCGTCTACTTTCCAGTCACTCGTCCGTCGTACGTCGCTTATTCGAACCGCCCGTTTCAAAAAGGAGAAAGACGTTTTGCGAGAAACATGCGAATGACGGTGCACGTGAAACTGTTCGCATTCACGTCGCGGCCAACGTTGTCTTTCACGCACACGAGCATTCATCGGTCGCGGCAACAAGACGCATCGTACGTCTCGCATATTTTCGGTCAATTTCGACAGCTATTAGAGTCGTTGGGATGTCGCGTTCGATTACTTCGCCCGCTCAACGCCGATCTTGAACGAGAGTGAGCGAAGAGTCGTAGACTCCGTCGACCGGTAGAAAGAGAGGCGCGCGCGTTTCGATTCTGTGAAAAGCGGCCAAGCGGCGGAAACGGAAAAAAATCGAGACTCACGCGAGCCGCATTTGGCGATGAAAAAAGTCAGTCGCTGGTTTCAGTGAGTGTTCCCACGTCGGGTCCGAGTGGTACTTTCCGGCATTATCGTCACCATTGCCGCCACTGTCACGGCACTTCACATAGGAGCATTTGGCGCTGGTGCAAAACAGCGCCAAGACGAGGGAGGGGGAGCAGGAAGGGAAGAGGGAGAAAAGCGAAGGAGGCGTGCGACGAGGAGGAGAAGCAATGCCAAGAACGAGGGGTCGGGAAGGAACGTGTGCCGTGTGCCGTGAGCCACGTGCCGCGTCGCGGCGCTCGTTCGTGATCACGTTGCCGCCGAGAAACTGCGCCGAACGTAGAGAGGTCGGTTGCCGAGCGCGACACTCGACGACTCACGCACGAGCTGCGAGTGTGTTCCGGCGAGCACAGCGATTTGTTGCGCATGCAAAATAGTCGCTAGCAGTGGCGGCAGTGGCGGCAGCACGGTCGGCCCTCGCGCAACGAACTTGAACGAACTGCCACGAGCTTGGCAACCTGCATCTGAGATACACGCGGAGAAGACCCTGCGCCCGCCAACGCCACCGCCACCCGCCACCCGCGCCACGTCTCCCACCACACGGCCACATACTCGCTTAATCGCAACCAGCTCTCGAATTTCGGTATGTAAGAGCCGATCGTGCAACTGATTCATAACAACGGCTGTCTGCCGAACGCTTTTCAATTACGATCGTTGACCAAGATCTACTCAAAAAGCGCCTCGTTGTCGCAGTCGTTGTTGGTTAGCAGTGCGCGGGCAACGCAACATTCGTGGAAAAATGACTGCGACACTCGCGGGGCATATATAGCTTCGAAAAGCGCTACGACGATCTACAAATATTTGGCTACAGCAAGACTGTTAAAAAATTGGCGCCTGGCCGCGCGGCAACAGCTGTTGCTGCAGCTGCTTCGACGAGCAAACCATTTCTTGATCCGTTACAATGTTTTCATCATATCACGCATGGTGAAACAAACGCGTATTTCGTGATCGCTTTTTTTTCACGGCTGTTTACGAATTTTTGTATATAAAATTCTACTCGTGAAGAGCGCGCCGTTTATCGCGGACGACGCATCGAATGATTAATGCGATTTGTCAACGCTCGTGGTAAGTGGGTAACGAAAGAAGGAAACGTGGTTTGGACGAGCAGAAGGGGAAAAAAGGGAAAAGCGGATTGCCGGCGAGGTGTTCTTATTTCGGAACGCGTTTCGTGGGTTATATTGCGCGCGACAGCAGGGGTGCGACAATGGAAACGAGCGAGTAGTCGAGCGCGGAAGATTTGAAGGAAGTGACGCAAGCAGCGTCGAAAAGCAAAGTTCGTCGCCACCAATTAGCAATTTCGAGCAATGGAAGCGGGCGCGCGGAGCCAAGTCGCCGGAGTTATTGCCTCGAAGGGTATGTCCCGCCGCGGCGTAATCACCTTCCTTCGTTCGGAGCGTACCGACCCTTCCGCGGTTATGCGGATGTGCGAATATGTGGATATGGGGCGCAAGACGGAATATATGCATTCTCGATTCGTACATACTTTTTTGCGATGCACCGCGGCCACAGCGACAGGGTCGTCGCGGGGAGGGGGGAAGAGTACGCGGAGGACTTAGCCTTCCCTACATCGCGAAGGGGAATTCGTTCCCTAGTTGTTGAAATTTGCAAATTATTCATGGACGCACGCGTGTGCACAGCGGCAAGGGAAAAAGCATTTTCGCTCATTAATCTCGTATAAATAGGATTGCCGAACACTTCGATCCAATCTATACTTTCATTTTTGCGAAATGTTTATACAACGCGCATAAAAATCTACATTTTACAGTAACTCGTATATTTTATATTCTCTGCTGTGAAAAGTGAGCGTGGAAAGTAAGCGATAATTATTCGTGAAATAGTAATTAATCGTAAAATTATTACAATAATTAAGCAATATATTAAACAAAAAATTGCCAATACTAATTAGTAATTATTGTTGGGCTATAAGTTACTTTGACAAAATTATTGCCTTTCCTTGGTATGAAGTAACTTTTATTCGCTGTATGTTAATTACCTTTTTGTCCATTTTAAAATTAACAGTTCATCAATTTGACATATTTGCATGTATGTACATACGTGTGTGTGTGTGTGTACGGACAAGCATAACTTGTTAAACGAACGTACAACGTGAAGAAAATGTTTTGTATTTCAGAGCACATTACACAGCAGTAGTTCCAGTGTAATTTGCAAAACATTCAATTAAAAGAAAACAATAGATTTGACAACAAGATTACTTTGTAAACAGGAATAATATCGTACCGAATTAACACGTGTCCAAGGAATCTCCTTCAGGCCATTTTTGTATTGCTTTTATGACAATTCAACAGTTTTAGTTAACAATTAAATGATTGGAACATCGTTCCAAATATCTACGAAGATATCATTCGTAAGTAGTGAAATAAGTGTCACCCGCATACGGGTGACGATCAGAATGAGATGAGAACTTTTGCTGTCAGCCGAATATGGATGACGCGGCAGTCAACGCGTTAAAATAGTTTTCTATTTAATCAAAATATTATTGTTATCGAATTGTAACCTCTGTCCGCAAAGCAACTTAAAAATTCGCATTTCTGACACTTTATGGTATCTATTCTGTGGCAATTGTACGACATTTGGTTTTCGCGTTACGCCGTCACATATTTAACGTCGTGTGGCTGCTGTTTGCTTTCTAGAGCGAATTAAATTGAGAAGATGATTCGGTTGCTTAACTTTGGTGATATAACAAGGACCAGCGTTCCAACGCAGTTGCCGCTGCTAAATAAAACATTGAACAATCGATTAATCGCAGACGGCAAGCAAATCTACGTTTTTAAGCGAACAAGTTTGCGAAATTGCCATCGTTAACTAGCTTTCATCGTTGTCCAAATTTCCGTACCAAAACTGTTCGACGTGTAAAACGGTGCCGCCATTCTATATATACATGTTGATAACAACTTACGAGCACGTTATTTCGACGCAGTTCACCAGCATGTTTTGCGAGGAAAAAAACAGTTGCTATGAAAAACCGTTGTCACAACAATCAACGCGGTGTGAAGAGTGAAGTAAGGCGTTTTTACTCTTTAATTTATAACCGACTGTAGGAAACCTTTGATCGCGGCGATCGAACGTCGATAAAAGCGTTCTGTGCCGAGGCATTGGATCATTCCCTGAGACAGGAATAATGGGATTCCGTCAACGACTCCACGGCCGGAGATGTTCACCGGATACGTTTTTGCGTAGACGCGCGAGCATAACATATTATACATCGAACGACACAACTAAGCTGCACTCGGTTCTCGACTCTCGGGATGCCTGCCAGCAGACGAGCAAGTAGCGTCGAATTCCGGACCGCACCATGACGCGCTGCCGCCTATATTGGTTCGACAATTGTCTCGAGCACACCGCCAACGCCAACGCCGCCGGCGTAGTCTAGCAATTGTTATGACTAGGCTTTCATCGACGGACGCATCGCACCGTCCGCTGTACTTCGCGTTGCTGGCGATCCGCCGAAACGCGTATCGAATGTTCACGAAGCCTCGGTACTCCCAAACGATGTCCCGTTCGGCATCCGACTATTTCCCCGCATCCTCGAAACAATGTATAATTCCGATACGCCAGCAGTCGTAACGTAACGGTAACTTCACGGTAACGCAATGGTATCGCAATGGTAACGTCAGCGTAACGTAATAACGCATCCGCGCGTGACGACTATTTCCCGGATCGGGACTTCCACGGACGCAACGCCAGTG
>JABFPT010001559.1:8564-20483 GCA_022817245.1 Nixonia krombeini | reverse complement strand
TTGAGTATAAAATGTACGTGGCAACGATACACTTGTGTATATTTCAAAATACGTAAGTGGTAGCAATGTACAACTTTAATAAAGATTTATTACATTTAAACCGGCACGCTTCTATTATTCAAAGTCTACTTCCAAATATATAAACCCCCGCTGGTATTGAATGGCGCCCCACTTTGTTACGGAAAAAGCTCTATCGCGGTACAAAATGGAAAAATGGCCAAACCACTTTACGACGATTATTAATATACAAAAAGATTCGATAAATTATTGATAACGACGACGCAGAGTAATCGCGAAATATTGCCCGTTAATTCTAACGGGACGGATATGAATGTCCCATTAATTTATACCGATCGATAAGCCCATTAATTATTAATACGCATTTTTACATGCAGTTGCGGTTCATCTCTTTATACGCGTATCTGCAAATGTGTGTGTGTGTGTGTGTCTGTCTATACAAATGTATGTATATATGTGTGTACGTGTGTACAAATGTGAGTATATAATTGATTGGCGCATTATCAATTTTTCTATGAATAAACAAGACCACTAACGCGAGAATTACGAACGAATGCGTTGATAGAAGCGAGCATCGTCCATCACAATTAAAAATCGCGCCTATTGTTTCTGCTGACGTGGCATTTTTTTCGGGCGTGAATTACGAGGTTTTGTCCAACGTCGAAAATCTTGTCGTCATCGTCGCGTCATCTTAAACGCGCGTGGACGCACACGGCCGCGGATCTGCCTCGTTACACGGGGCAGGTCCATTCATCACGAGATTATCCCGTCGTTCACGGGGGAAAGCAAACCCGTTGAATTCACAACACACGCCGTAAATATTCGTCGTGAATCGCCCGCGACGCGAAGCGTAATATTTTCAACACTTTTCTGTTGCAAATGTTGCTCTCCCTGTCGCTACGCGAGAACCACTTGATGCGAAGATCTCTGAAAAAGTACAGAATTTGTGGAAGTTTTTGTTTTTCGGGAAATGTCAATTCCACTTGTGACAAGCGAAATCGATAATCGGAATGTGACGGACGATACATCGATGACCAAGACGGAATTAATTACAACGTCAGATAATCTCAAGTCCAGTGACGGAAATGTTTGCGTTACCTAATCAATTCCTCTGGGTGAAGCGACTTTTTTCAGCAAACTTGTTATTTCCACTTGCGACAAGTGGAACCGGGCACGTTTATTTACGCGTTAAAAAGAGACAGAACTTTTTTGGTCGTTTAATAAATTTCGCTGGACGAAGCGAGTCTTTCCAGTATATATGTCAGTTCCACTTGTGACAAGCGGAACCGATAATAGAAACAAACAGACCATGTACGGACGATGGAAACGGAATTAATCAAATTTTCCGGTATCTTAGAAACCTTCGTCGTGTTTGTACGTACGTCTGAAAGCCTGTGCAAATTTGCTTCTTGCACGTTATAATATTTGGCCTGATAAATTTCTCTCGGCGAGTCTTTTTGACAAAAAAGTGAATTCCGCTTATGGCAAGTAGAATCGAAGATCGATGGAAATAAATTCCTCCCGTTGAAGGGACCGATAGAATTCCTGCAGCACCAAAGACCTTTATCTCCGTGCCAAGTTATCAGAGTACGAGGAAATGCAGGAAATGCACGGCTCCTCCGCATGGTATTACCTGGAAATGTTCCATTTCCGATAGCGAAGGGCGCAAGAAGGAGCAGGGTCGCGACGGTAGGCGTATGCACGCGTGCAGGGCCACATACGCGGGCACATACCTGGATTAACTCGCGCACTCGATTGGCGTCGAGCCGGCGTCGAGCGATGCGGTAGGGGCACGACGCCGGCCCGAGAACAAACGTTGTTACTAAACCGCGAGGCGGGCTGCTCCGCACGACAGTTCAAGCAGCGTATGTTCCGAGGTAGGATCACGGACCCGGTTTCGTCACAGTGGTACCCGGCGAGAGTCGGCGATCGGCATTTTTCTCGCACAGTCTCCACATTCTTGTACCATTTCGTCGGAAACGATTCGTCCCGTACGACTTTTCCGGTTCGACAAATCGGTATTGCGAATTTCGGTGTGGCGGTGTGTGTCCGAGAGATCGCGGTCGTGAAATCGGTAGCGGTGGGTTACACCGGCGATCGACTGGCATCGTTCAAGGTCGGGCGCGGGCGATGACGGCCGCGACCGTGATAAGGACGCGGCGAGCGTATCGGCGCAATCACGCGTCGTGGCGCCATCATCGGCCGGCAGCCGCGCCGATTGACGGGATGTAGTGCTTTCGAAAGGCGAGCGCCGCGAGTGCGAGATCGAGTGCTCTGGAGCGTCGAGGGCGCGTCGAGTGCGACCCCTCGCGCCCAACTCCGTCGTTTGCAGGCTCGTTGCCGCCTGGTGACTGCCCCCGATCGGTGCCGATTCAAGCGATCCCATCAAGACCGGACTTGCAACGATTCTTCGCCGTATGGATGTTTCCAGGTGCCGCTGAAAACCTCGTCTGTCGTAGAACACACTCTGAAGTGCAATCCAAGGTTGGTTTCGTCTCGCCAATCAGCCGATTTACTTCTACACACGTTTTTACCACCGATTTATCTACTTGTGATCTTTCTCCTACTTATTTTTATTCACCGCCAGGTTCTTTTTACCGCCGATATATGCGTTCCTGATTTATTCGCCGCCGATTTTGTTCGCTGCCGATTTATTTACCAGCGATTTATCCGACGACGATTTATTTACGACCGATCCACGTCCAGATTGGTCGGAGGGTCAAAGCGGGCAAGTGACGCGTGCAAAGTTCACGGCGTTATCGTCTTGCAATTATTGAATTCTCGGCCGGGCCGTATCGCAAGTGCGAATTTTGCCGCTCGAATTGTACCGTTATTTACGAGCTGCGCTGACGCGCGATTATCGCCGCCGCTGAATCATTTCCCCGATATCGCCGACCAAGCGTGTTTACATCAGCCATACCCGCGTCGACCGCTTTTTTTCGAGGATCGATGTTCCGCCGATCGACCGATTTTTCATGCCGCGGCCGCGCGTTAAATTACGCTCAATCGCGTCCATAATGTAACAACGGAATGACCAATGACCCGGATACACCGGGAGAAAATTGCCGCTGTTTCCCAAAAGCGACACTTCTCCGATGGCGGGAACGAAAACCTCCGGGAACGTACCGAACCGAGAAGTGTCGGTTGCCGACCAGGGCCTCCGCAATATTCGAACGGTCTACGCGGGGTTGTGCAATAAATTCGTATGCTTCGGCGTGACGCGGTGTAAAGTATCGCCTATCGTCCCTGTCAAAGAACTTAGTTAACGTCGTAAGTACGTAATGGACGCTGCGGACCGTGAAGGCCGTATCTTTCTATCCACTTCTCTGTCGCGCTCGAGTCCTCCCCCATCTCACCGTCTCACTCTGTCGCATGCAATACCCGGCTCGCCCGCAATGTTGCGAAAAAAAAAAATGGCGGAATGTCATTTCGGTCGAAACGGTTCCTCGTCGCGGTTTCTCTGCACGTAAAAAAATGGAATATTCCCAAGTCGGCGAGGGAAATAGAAAAATAGGACACACCGCGAACGGAAACGTGACAAATGCTTGTAATCGCGGGAACGAAGGCCGGTGGTAAGAAAAGGATGGAACGCCGCTGCCGCGGTAATAATGAAAACGAACGAAGCCCGTCGCGGGAGTAGCATTAAAAGGAGAAGTAACGGCGGACCGACGGATGTGATGTATTTTCGTGCATTTTAAACCAACACGATGATCCACGACGCTTGTAAATACCGAGCGAGACAGAGATACGGCTTTACGTGGCCGAGGAACATTTGACACGATTCCGAGAAACGGCAGGAGCAGGATCGCCGTCAGGAGCCGCGGCAGCGACAGCTTCGCCCACATTGTGCTCTTTTAATGAAAACCGCGCCGCGTCATAAAGTGGCCGTCCCTGCCGAAACTGGTTTCGCGGTGGCCTCCCCGGCCGCGTCCGTTGCAGTCGATCAAACGGACCCAGGTCTTAGTTTCAGCCGATATCTCGGCGAAAAATCTGTGTCAAGCGACATGTCGACACGTGTTCGGACGTTGCACGAGCCTCTTATTCGCGCTCGCCGCACTGGTATGCCACGGTGTCCGGTTTCGGCCGCGTTTAGACCCTGTTTAGAGGAGCACACGGACGGCTACGCCGACGCGCCATGCGATCCCGCGAGAACCGCGACACCGTCACGCCGGACCGGCTCGCCACGCGGCCACGCTCCGTAACCAGATCTTCCGCCGGTTTGCATTTCTCCCTCGCGATTAAACGACCTTATCAGCGTCTTTTGTTACCGGACTCGACACGCCTCGCACGACTCGCCCGTTTTCGTTTCGTCGCTTACGCGAACGTCCGCGCGCGGACGGTTTGCCTGGCTTTGTACTCTCGCGTGATATTTAAATACGTCATTGACGTCTTCGGCCGGTCGACGGTGTGTCGGTCAACGTTGAATACCGGCCACCGCTGACCGTCGAGTAGTGAATGTACCGAGGCAGGTATTAATTGCAGGTAATTCAGGAAGGTAAATGCAAGTAGTCTTGACAACTCGACTTCTTAATGTCAGTTGGACGAAGCAACCGGCTTTTTACGAACAAGTACCGCACTGGTTGGGAAAGTCTACAGTCGGCGAGACGCCGAGGAACGTGTGTGGACGAACAGCGTTGATGTCAAATATCGAAAATTGGGCGGGAAATGTATTAAAGTGTAAACTACTGAATATATGTATATCGCTCTGCAAAATGGCGAAGTAAAAAATTCCTTTACAATCGCGCAACGACTTTTGCGCGATTTGTTGAAAACTGTTTCGACTCCCGCAACTCTCGTTTTCTTAACTTTCCTTTTTTCTCTTTTCTTTGCTCTTTACTTATGACTACAGTTCGTTCCCATTTCACCAAAACGGTGACTATTTCCAACAGATAACCAAAAACGTCGATGCAGCTGAGAAAGTGAATTTCCCACGCTGAAATTTTCACTCCCATAACACACGAAATGTATAATCACGGTTTTTCCCTCGTTTCCATTAAAATCCAGCAAATCTAAAAACCGTCTTGTAACCGAATGCACGCTGTTTCATCGTAATTTTATTGCTCGCGCGTTATAATATCCAGAGGTAGACGCTCGCCTCCGGTGAAATTTCCACGAAGCTTATGATCGATCGATTATTTTGAAAAGTAACGCCCGTTTAATGCACCCGCTGTTTGAAAAGCACTCGCACGTCCACACTCACGGCGAAAAGTTTCGAGCAGATATGAGCCGTGTTGACAGAAGCTGAAAACGTAAAAAGCGCCACTCCGCTCCTTTTTTTTCACATTTGCGCGCGCGCGCGCGCCATTTTCTCGAAGCTTAGACGGGATAAATGCGTGACTGCGGCGGAGTATTTTCATGAATACGTTACATTCAGAAGCGTCCTCTATTATACGCACTTGTCCTTTCGCGCGACGTTTTATCAGGCCGGTTTTGAAAAAAGCTCGCGGTTATCAGCGACGCGAATTTGAATTCACTGGCGTACGTGAATGGACTCGAGAGTGTTTCTTTCAACCGGTGCGTCGGATAATAAACCTAACCGGCCATTATTAAACGCGGTACGTTATATTAAAACTGTCCCGCGAGGAAAATGCGCGATTCACGGAGACTTTAAAGAAATTATTGTTAATCGTTATTATTAACCGTGTTTATCCACCTTCGCGTATTGTTTGATAAATATCAAGCGACTGTACAAAGACAATGAATATTCGATGTCGGTCTAGATTTTCGGGATTCGCGAATTCCGTCCACCCACAAATCATGGCGATTGTTCCACGTTTGCGCGACCCACAAATGCCCGCGAAAGTAAGCGCGTGCGTTATTTTCCCGTATGAAAACTTGTCGTCTCGACGCCGCGATGCACTGGAAGACGACGCGCGTGGCACAATTGCGCGGCAACGTATTACGTACGGGGATCGTGAAAGGTCATGTAAATGCATCTTTGGCGCAGCCTGGTACACGGCGATACGCGCGGCTGTCGATTCGCGGCCGAGATTGCGGCGGCCAACGCGAATCGGCCTGACGCGACACGCGGTACCGCTATTTCCAGCAATGGGGCAACAGAAGCGTCCTGGCAAAAAATGCCCGGAAGCGACGCTGCTCCGCGACGAGCTACGTTTGCTGGTTACGTTTCCGGAACGGCGGCCCGGGAACGTCCAACAACGCTGAAGAGCCTCCCCGCGTATAATTGACCGTTGCGGCTCTATCAATTATTCGACCGCGGGTCGCGTACCGGCGACCGCTGCGGCAATTGCCGCCGCGACAAATAAACCGTTTCTTACGAGGCGTCGGTTCCCGCATCGTCTTTTCGACGGTTTGAAATGACAATCGCCCGTGAAATTATCGTTTGGGGCATTTTCCGGTAATAATGCGGGGGAGCGAATAGAAAAATGCATAGAAGTATGTGTGTACGCGTATCGATGTGTGCCGATTTGTATCGGTATCTGTGTATTGTTATATCGATGTATATTGGTGCATGTGTGTGTGTGTATTAAGGCGTATTCAATATGCAAGTCTGTCCACTTTATATGTGTGTGTGTGTGGGTGCCGATACGCGGTGGTCTACATCGATGTGTGTGGATATACACACATGCACACATACGCGTCCGTATATGTGTCTGCATGTCGGTGTACATTTTTGTACACACACAGACGTGTGTCGATGAAATTGAGACGAGTCTTTTGCAAGCGACTGCATTGCGCAATGAAACGATGCGACGCGAATGATCGACGATGGAGAGGAAAGTTGCAAAAGGCGAGTGACGTTTCCTCGACGGCGCGGTTCGAAGGTGGAGAACGCGGCGAACGAGCTGGAAGACCGATCATTCAATTAACCTTGCCTCGAGCGATTCTCTTGATATGGTTTCATTCAATGAAGCTCATGCGTTGGATTTTACGGACGGACGCGAACCTCGTCATTGCCAGGGCGACCTTTTCAATATCGCAATGAAATCACGCGAGCTCCAATTGCGCTTTGACATCAATCAGCCGATTGGATTAATCGTCCCGTGACAAATGCTCCCGCGTAACGCGTACCGACGAAACGCCTCGCGATTAATTATTTCGCCGAGCTCGATCGGTGACGGGTTTCGAATACGAAAGCAGCGTGAAAAGTCCGCGGCAGACGCGTGTCTTAGTCTCGTCATTCGCCGACCGCGCCGTAATAACGCAATTGTATCGCTGCCGCGTAATCGCCTGTCGATACGTCAGTTCCGCGGATTCTTGCAGACGCGGTGATTATCCGCGTACTATTCGCACGACTCAGCCGTCCTGGAACAATGGCTGCGGATGTTCCCCGCGTCCCCGAAGACAAAGTGAAACAAGCGAACGATAACAGGTCGGAAGTCGGCAAAGGCAAACGTCTTGGCGGAAAGTAAAGAAAGAGGAAAAAAAAGTAGGTCGGCTTTTTAATGACTGTCTAATATTCCGATACCGATTTTAGTCAGGTTGGGTGAATCGGTTCAGGGAGACCAAGAAAAAACAGGGAAAGCGTCGCTTTTCCGACGTTAATTGCCCCGGCATTACTATACAGATTCCGAGCAGGTTTAGGTCAGGTTAGGGGATTCACGTAACGGAAAACGGTCAGGGTTCCGGACCATACGATCGAAAGACTAGCTGGTCGTCGAGGATTCTATGTAAGAACACAACTTCACCTACCGTCATTTTCAAATCAAGCTTTCGATATTTCAGTTCCGTATTGGTAACAATCCACTCGAATCGGCGCGTATCGGTAACTCGGAAGATCGGCGAATCGGTGGGCAAAAGCGAGCGGGAACCACGGCGCTCGCGAAACGCGACGAGTACGCCTCTCCAGAGGCATTTCCAGCAAGGACACGAACTACCGGTATTAGTTCCGCTTAATTAGGCGGAAAGTACGGCGCAGTGGCCGTTGGAATCGTGTAAAGCGTAATTCAAGAGAGACCCCGATTGACCGGCGTCATTCCCCAAGGTAAGCCTGGGGTGGTATCGCGATAATAGAATCTGCACGTTCAACCGTGCCTGCGAGCGTTAATGGTTCGATCGGGAGTTAAAAGAAATTTCGCAGTCAAATTTATTCCGCCGATCGATTCGATCGAACATACCTACCGGCAGAACCGGTCCGCGTAATACTTCTGAATACATATATATATATATATATATATACATATATGTATATGTATCGGCCGTTTCGTCTCACGAGGGTGTAAAACGTCCAATCTTCGCTCTCGTAAAAGGCGTTAACTTTATTACTCCGCAGGACAGAGTCACCTCCGCCCGAGAGCGGCCGCAGCAGCCAAGAGCTGCCGCGACAGAAGCAAAACGACGCCACGGCCCAGCCGCCCCCGAACGTCGCATTGTTACGGCTAAAAGCATGACAATCAAACGCCGGTTACGCTCCCGACGCTTTTAATTGCGGCCTCGATCGGGCCCGAGCGAAAATCGGCGGATCGATCGCGATGCAAATGTATGCGGCAGCTTCCTTTTGTTTCCGCGTTGAAACAGTTCACGATCGATCGGCCGACGAGCCAGCCATGAGAGCCGCAACGCGGCGACGAGCGATCCGTGCTTGATTTACATACTTTGCGCTTTTTATGCAACTCGCGCGATAAAAATGCAGCCATTTTTTCTCATTTTCACGGCAGACGGACGCGCAAAAAACACGGATGGGAAAAAGGGCGGGGCAGGTGGGGGGGGGGGCGGGGAACGGGGTGGGGTGGCGCCTTCGGGTTCGCGGCCCCGCGCTCGGCTCGTCCGGGTGTCCCTCGCTCTATCGCTCGGTGTCTCGTTCGCTCTTCTCCGGGGGACCAGAAGCGAACACGACGCGTATTTGCAGATTACACCCCGGCGGAGATAACCCGCGACACCTGTCCGCAATATGGCCAACGCGCACACACGCTTCAGCGAGGAAATCGCCCGTGGTAAACACGGGCGTCGACGGCGCGCATCGCTCTTACGCTACCTCTACGGGCGTTTCGGGAGAAGCTCTCTGGCGGCTCGGGGCGGAGGAGGGAGCGCAGCGGTGGGGGTGGCTGCGAGGGGGCGCCAAGAGGGCAGCGAATGGCACAGCCGAGGTGCACAGCGCGACCCGCGCGAGCGTGAAAGCGCGCAAGCCCGGCATCATTGATTTAACACGCGGCCGCGTGAGGGTGTGCGTGCGCCACGTGTGCGTGTGCGTGGCCCGCCGCCCTCCGCCGCGGCGGCGGCGGCGGCAGCGGCCTACGGCCGGATGTACAATCCGGGTTCATAATTCGAGCGCGATCCCCGCCGAGGAGCTGCCTCTTTGATTGATTCGGCAAGGGTTGGGAATTGTTCGCGGCCTTGCCAACGTGGACATTTTCACGCTCGCCGTGACTTTCCCCTACGGTCGGGAATCGACGTATCGCCAAAATTATTTGTCTCTCTTTTTCTCTGCTACCGCTACAATAATATTGCCGATTCAACTTATGTTATGGTTGCTGCGTCAACGTGTATTATCGTTGAGGCAATATTTTTTTACCGCGACATAAATTGACTGTTAAAATGACGCAATTATTTTCGACAATATTTCATGTATAGAAATTACTACTTTGTGTAGTTACGATAACTGCAATTCGTACTGTTGCAGGCAACTACAACTTGTATCCCTGCTACAGCCGTTACTGGATTAAATACCGCTTGTTCCGCTACAGAGAATGTTGCCGAATTGACGTGTGTAGTCGCGAAAGTAACTGCGGTGCTTATCGTCCCAGCAAAAGTTTCTTGCTGCAACGAACTAATGGAGTTGTCGCACCGACGGGTGTTGTTGCCGGAGCGATAAATTCTTCGAAACTAGTGTGGCTTATTTTATCCGGAAAAGAGCACGTGTTTACACGTGTGTTCGCTCCGTTTAAAAGTTTACGATCCATCGCTTTCTTCGCATACCGGCGTATACATATAGATATGTTATGCAGACGTAACGGGCCATTGGAGAAGCAATCATCGAATCGATTCCGTATTTCACGCTTCCGTCTGACAACATATAGCTCGTAACGCTCGCGTACGAGTCGTCCGACGCTTGTGGAGACACGGCAAGCGTCTACCTCCGAATATATATATTCGTCTGTAATAGGACGGTCATATTTCGCGCATTTTTCCCCTCAAATGTAGAAACGTAATATCCGGCGGTGGGAGTATGAGAAAATGGGACGAATTTGCATAACGAGGGGTGATGACGACTTTAATCAGGGAGTATCTTTGGGCCGAGTTTATTAAAGTAGTCGATGAACTTGAACGTGGCGGAAGACGAAGAGGAAACGGTGTGTGAGCGTGCAAACGATCGTGCGCGATTCATTAGGAAAGATTCCCTCGGCGCACCAGTTGCATACTACTGTATACTACGCGGCCAGCGTACAATGTGCGGCCTCGCTCGGGCGAACACGTAGATGTGTACGCTGCCATGAACGCTACTGGCTAATTGCTCGATCGAATTCGAGACCAGCGCTCTTTCTCCCTCCCTCTCTCACTCACTCCGCTCACACCACGTGACGCGCGCTTCTCGCGTGAGTAACGCCGACCGTCCACGCGCTACGGCCTCGCGGAACATCGGACCTTGGGCTGACAACTGATTTTTGGCTTCTCCGCCGCGACGCAGGGTCGCCGCCGAGTAGGGTGGGCAATGACGAGACGGAATTTTGTCCGTGTTTAATCTCACTCGTTTTAAAGGGACTATGAAGGACAAATTATTGCAGTTTTTAATTGGCATTTTTAAATTTTTACTTTTTTACGGAGTTTTGTTGGTTTAATCGAGACTCTAAGAATTGTATTAAACATATTTCGTTTGTTGTTTTATTGCATATGATTTATAATTTTTTTATTTCACCTTGAAATAAAAAAATACTAATCCCGGTTGTATCTGTTGTGGGATAACAAAAAATCACATTTTGGTAACTGTCGAAATATCTTTGTTAATTTGTTTTTATCTTTCTTAAATTATCAACAGTTTTACGATAGAATGAAATTATTGAGTTGGCAACTAAGTACTGGCGGATTTGTCGATAGACGGTTTTAGCAAATTCTTTTATTTTGTCAGCTTGTTGAAAGCACCTAACCGATATTGTTTTCTTGTTCTTTGGACTTCCACCTTCAATTAGTGAACAAATTGTATCGATAAGTTATTTATGTTCGTTTTTATGCCAATTTAAAAATGGAAGAACAAAACGGGCATTTCAGACATATTTTATTGCATTATTTCCTTAAGGGAAAGAACTCATCACAAATATACGAGAAGTTGTGTGTCGTATATGCGAATGAAGTCTTGAAAGGGAGATAGTGTCACAATTGGTTTGTCAAATTTCGTTCCGGTGATTTTCCACTCAAAAATGCTCAACGATCTGTGTATCCAGTTGAAGTTGATGAGAGCCATACGAAGGCCATTATCGATTCAGATCGTCATAGCACAACAGGTGAGATTGTAGAGAAACTCAATGTATCGCACACATGCATTCAAAAAACACTAAAACAACTTGGCTACGTTAGTAACTCGATTTATGAGTCCTTCATCAGCTTAAGGAAATTCATTTCACGAAACGCATTGGCATCTGCTATTCGCTTTTGAAGCACAACAAAATTCATATTCCATTTCTGAAACGACTGATTACTAGCGGCGAAAAGTGAATAGTTTGTAACATCGTTAATCGAAAAAAATCGTGGATGAAGCAGGACGATCCAGCCCAGACAATACCAAATTGCTGGGATTCACCAAAAAAAATTATGCTGTCATTTTTAACATTAAGATCTGTCAAAAAAGTTTTAAGACAAATTCTGTTTCCATAAAATTTGTAATAATAATAATAATAATAATAATAATAAATAAGCTGCCAAAAATATATTTTATAATACTTCATTTTTCTTTACCAAAAATATATTAAGAACAAGGAAAATTTCAAAACGTGTGCTTTCAATATTTTG
>JABFPT010001556.1:13723-24420 GCA_022817245.1 Nixonia krombeini | reverse complement strand
AAATTTTTACCTTATGAAAATATAAGACACTGTCAGTAAAATATATATGAGATTGACGATAACAATTTCGACAAAAATTATAATTCAAAAGCAATAATAATTTAATTAAAATTAGTTATCATTAATTAATTTAATTGAAAGCAATAGTTACATCATAATTATACGACTAATTATACTGCACGAATAATTTATGAAGCAGGTAACAAATAAGTTTATAGTAATTGTACCGTAACACGTTGAGTGCCACGTCAGTCACCGGTGACTGACACAAAACTTTCCAATATGGCAGCGTCAGTCACCGGTGACTGACAGTATAAAATATGATATGAAATTAAAAAATTTACATTGTATTAAGTAATTATCTAAAATTTTTTGTTTTTTTTTTTTAACTTTTCGGATCGTGCCATTCTTCAACAGTCTATTCAACTGACATTTTCAAGTTTTAATTTGTTAGTAACGCGCTTCACATTGTTATACCACAGTAACAGCGCTCTTCTAAGCAGCGCGAATGGCCTGACGGGGATTTCCATAAAAATGTGCGTGACACTCAACGGGTTAAAATTATGAAATGAAATAAGTAACATTAGTAATGCTTCTTTATGTACTCTCATATTGCGAAAATCAACTTTTCTTTATGACAAATGAATATTTTTTAAAATATGTGATAAGTGAATGAAATGTAAAAGAGATGTATTCAATTTCCACGTTTTATTGTGAGCCCTCATGTTATTCCTGCTCGAAACGGCATTAATATAGGTTTTTTGTACGCTTCAAATTTACATAAGAATATGAATACACGTCCGCATTCAAATTTCAGTTCTGCCTTACGTACCTTACAAGGCAATTGAAAGATTAAAAAACAGGAAAGGCAAATAATGACTCTCTTGTACTCGTTATTAAACACACTATCTGAAAATGAAAATACTTGTCTTACTATGTACTTTATACAAAAGATGAAACGCAAGGACTCATTAATTTATGACGATTGAGTGCCAATTACCCTTGTATACACATATGTATTCGTCAAATTAATAACATGCACGGTTTTTGTTAAAATAACCTTGTATTCCGTTTCAACGCAGCGACCGTTTTGTCGTGAATTTCGTTTAGTTATTTGAAGCAAAAATGACGATCCTCCACTTTAGTGATATTATTCAGCTGTATTCTTTAATTATGTCTAAAAGATTCTGTTTGATGGAACATTTTTTGGCTTTAAATGCATAAATTCATATTTGAAAGGAAATACAAAAATGCTCGTGAACTGAGGTAACATCCACTTTATATTAATAATATATGATTAATAATATGCCGTTAACATTATGGTAAGACAAGGTAAAAACTGTATAATACAATGCATACAGTGTGAGAAATTAGGTTATGTAAACAAATTTTGTAACCATGAATTTATATGTGTTAAGCATTGCAACTATCGTAAAGAACAGAAAAATACTTCTCATAGATGAACATGAATCTAATCGTTAAAATGTACTATGTAAAATTAAAACATACGATGTATAGATAAGAGGATATTCTCATTAATGTACTTAAAAAATAAAGTTTGTAGAAAAGTACAGAAGAAGAAATAAAAAAAACAAGGAAAAAAATTAAAAAAAGCAACAAATTTAAATATCAAGCATACTTAGAGAATCAAAGTTGCTCATAGGAACTCTAAATAAGCAATTTACAATAACGTGCTTGGGTTAGGGAAATATAAAATATAAAATCAGGTATGATATATTATTATGAAACAAGGGTAGTAGGTAAATAAAATCTTCTTATTCTGTATTTTTTTATATCTTAACATAACATGCGTCGTATGATAAATTATGTAAAAAAGGTACAAATAATTGCAAGATTATAACTTTTATTAACGAAAATGTGTATTTCTTGTCGTCGGATATGAAGTTAACAAAAAGGAATATTTGTAAAAAAACATCAATAATGTTAGATAAAATAAGGAAGTCAGAGAGATTGATTTATTTCTTTAGGCTTAGAGTAATGGAATTATAATTTTTACTTGGATAATGGTATTCTACGTTCATTAACCTTCGTGTACCAAATTCAGACAAACGCAAAGTGTTCTTGTAGTAAAACAGATTTAGTGTGACGACTCAAATACTTTTGTGTCTTCATTTTAAAGATAACATTATCAATTTGCATATGCCAAGTAAAATTATTTATGTCGTTTACATTTATTTACATTTTACGATCTTACACTTATACTAAATTTGTTATTAGTATAAATTGTAAATAATCTGAAATAATGTAAACAGCATTTATTAACCGACAGCAAGTATAAAGTACGACGCATGAATTATAAACTGAGCGGTGAGTGAAAGTAACATGAATAATGAAGCAAAAAAATCGTTAAGGGAATCAAAGTACTGAAGTATGTATGTATGTGCTGAAGTAAACAAAGTACAAAACATGATTGTTTTAATAATAATGGTTATTTGAAATGTAAATGGATGACTGAATTCGTAATGTTGTTCTAATTTCTTTGAATCAAAAACGTTTTCTTTTTAACAACAAAAAAGCTTGAAGGAACAATAGAGGAGCGAATATTTGAAACGAGTAAAATATTTTTGTCTCAATAAATCCTTTAATTCTTTCTTCCCATGTATACTACCACAAACAACTTGTACATTTCACGAATTCTTCAACAATGGTTACAAAAATATTTAAGAAAGTTTCTTCTCTATATTCGGTAGAGCTTGTCATTGCAGATCTAGGAAAAGGAACGGAGAGAACTCGGACAAGATCAAAGATATCTTCACGATGTAAAAACAGGGGCCACGCACTTGTCAGGTTGAATATGAAAAATACAGTAGGAGATGATGAAAGGATGGATAATGTCGTAATAAAAATAATTGAGCCGCATCTGAGCAACTTTTATGAATGTGAAGCGTCCTCTTAAATATTGTAGATAAATGATGAAAAGGTTATTATATTCGACGAAAAGTATGAAGAAAAAATTAATGACATAGAATTAGCAAAAATACGGGTATTCATTTTTTACAAGTAAACATTATTTATGGATTATAAATTATAAGGTATAATTATGTATTTATTTTACTAATGAAAAATATAAAGAAGTCTTTAGAAGAAGAAGTTAGAATTTTAAGGAGTTATTTCTGTTATACAATTCTCAGTTTCAGACTCGGCTTATTCTCGATACTTTGGAGGAGTTATTATCTACAAGTTATTCAGGAGCCGATGGGCGCCGCGTAAATCATCCAGTCGGGATCGACATAGACGTACGATGCTTCCTTTTTTGCCGTTTTTTCCTCGCCCTTCGTTCAATTCTTCATCCTCCTTGGTTGTGTCTTCTCTCGTCCTACCGAATCGTCAGTCTCACTAAAGAGAACTGGTAGACTGTTTTAGAATCAACGAGACGTATCGTATAAATAAATACTGTCCGTGCAACAAAAACTCGACAATAAATGAAAAAGAATGTGTACGACGAGAAAAATTCTATCTTCGCCTGATTTGTTTTTCATGAGACAATCAATCTATATGAAAACCATGCTGATATGTATTGCGATAATCAATTAATTGATTGCAGTGTTACGCCAATTTTTGCAACTGCAATTAAAAAATAAATTATCATATATTCTTGCAGTAAATTAGCATGGAATTTTGTAATTTTTATGTACTGTAATATATAAATTAAATCGAACAACAAGTAATTGCGTACCTACGTACAAGAAGCTGTACAACTTTTGTTCTAGAATGTATAAAATAACGCTTCAAAAGGTAAAAAATGGCATTCGTTATGCATCTTTTCAGATATTATTCGAATGTATGTGATTAAAAGTTCTTGTAAATACTAATAATTTATTATTCCTATTTGCGTGCGTTCTTGCATGCACGAAAGAAGCTGTGCGAACCGCTTTACGATATAACAATATACTAACATTGTACATATAAACATTTTTATTGTATGAGTGAATGTTGTTTTGAAAATCAGAAAAGTATAGGTACTGTTTGTTTTGATTAATATAGCGTATCTCATCATCTGTAATTGTACAAAAAAGAAAATAAGAAAATTTGTAATTTTGTAAAGACAGTATTAAGTTTCACTTTTATCTTATTACTCAAATAATTTATTAGCTTTTTATTTCGAATTTTTCCGGGAACATATATTTTCTGATTTCGATTGGATAAATTGACTTGTGATCATTTAACTGAAAACCATTTGAATGTCACCATGTTTGGACAATACAAATCTGACCATGGATTATCGATAAATTTTAAATTTTAGTAATTTCAGTATAATTGTGCTGAATCAACTATAGTATGCGAAATTTAGTATAAAGCGCCCGATTGTAATTTTTAATTGTATTTTGCGAAAAATATGTATGTACATGCGCATCAACCGTAAACCACCATTGTCAACATTTTGTTTGATCTTTTAAGAAGTAAAGTATAGGGAGAATATATAAAACATCTCATAACATGAACTATGCGCAAAGGCATATATATTATATTCCTTTTAATAGACAAAGTAATAATCTATTTTTTTATATTTTTTGTTATAAAGCCATTTGAATTGAAGTGGTACTGAAATATATGTTAAACGTAACATTACGAAAGAAAACATTGCAATTTTTCCATTGCATTAGGAAACTCACTTACGACAAGTTTTAAAGGCTTCAGAAAAGAATCGTGTCATCTCGATGAGGTAAACAAGAAGCACATTTTCTGGCAGACAGGGGCGCAACAAGTGTCAAAGGCTTTCGCTAGAAATCCTCATTTGTGGAGGATCGGCTCGTACCGCCATCACGTTCCAGGTTGACGCGGTCCCGGCTCCGCGGTCCGACAATCGTGCCGGAGTTTACGCGAGCGTTGCGCTCTGTTCTCTTCCCCTCGAGCGGGCACGTTGGTAAAAAAAGGAAAAGAAGAGTTGAGAGTGGCTCCGTAGCCGCGGGCCGTTTGGTCCGATTCCATTAAAGTGGCTGCACCGAGAAAAAAAGAAAAAGTGGTAAAAGAAGATAACGAAAAGAAGAAATGGAATAAATGGGATGGAGGCTTAAACGAGAGTAGACACAGAGATAGAATTTGATAAAACAACGCCGGGCTACTAGAGCCTGCAACACGAAAATACACCGTCGTCTAGAGACGCGATCACCAATGCAAACAAGGCCCATCGTCGATTTACCTGAATCTTCTTTTTCACTAATACGTTTTCATACTACTTACCACTATATTTTATATATTATTAACAATTTTATAGTGTTCCTGTCGAAGACAATATGACAAATTCGTTTTGTATGTGACTGTGACATTTGTTCTCTCAAGAATAGCAACAGTATTAAGATATGCAGTGTGCCACGGTCAACTTCATTGTAATCCTTCATTTCATGTTAGAAAATGAAGATAATGTTAAATATTGGGTTGGCAACTAAGTAATAGCGGATTTTAAGTAAGAAGAAAAATTCAAAGTTTTTACTTGAAAACATAACTTTATTAAATTATCTATTGTCTGTTTTTGTCGATGACCTTTTGCCATATTTCAGGCAGTGTCATTATTCCATGTTCACAAAACTTCTGATTTTTACTATCAATAAGTGTATAAAAAAAATAAATAAGAAAAAGACTGAATTGAATGAGACTTTATCGAACGAAATAAGTGGAAATCTGAAGTCGCAAGATCAGGGGTATACAATGGCTGTGACAATACATTTCAACCTAGCTCCAATAATTTTTGGAGAGCGACCAAAGATGTGCAGGGCTTTGCATTAACATGTTGAAAAACAATAGCCTTACGATTTGCCAATTCCGACCTTTTTTCTTGACCTGCGTTGCTCAGTTCGGTGAGTTGCTGAACGTAGACATTTAACTTTATAGTTTGGTTTCTTGGTAAAATTTATAATCCCATCAAACTGACAGCATAAACTTTATTTGATGACTCTTAGCTTTTGATATTGTCTAGGCTATACATATGTTAGGTTGCCCGAAAATGTACGAGGTAATTAAAATTATTCGGTTTAATTAAAAATGTATATACAGATATTTGTATACAGTATTATAATTTTATATTATGAGCCAATTGAAGTCGATTCACAACATTGCACACTTACTTTCGATAATGGTAACTTTAGTATTTAACAAAATTCACCTGTTATCTCTACTGTTACTCAAGAATGAAGGTAATGTTCCATGTTGGAATATGTACATACATTGTATAATTGTGTTCATTCCATATAACTCGCATGTGCGAATGCTTTCCGAGGGTTGTAAATATAGACCACGGCCTATTTAAGAAGAAAAATATAAATGAAAGGCAAGTCTTTATTTATAAGAATCTTTATTACGAGGCATCAATACCCAATACCGTATACATATTTATTTGATTTGAGTAAAAACGAAGAGACTTCATCGCTGAGAAGGATTACGGTTGATTAACGTATTCATATGTAATGAAATAAGCAAATCAAGCAGTAGTGACAATTTATTAACATGCTTAGGTTTGCAATCAACTTCGAATTATTTTCGCAAATATGTATCACTCAGTTGAATTGAACATTTTTGTGACATGCGAGAATCATAATATAATATATACTTATACATATATGTATATATAGATTTTCATATTATCCTAAAATCATTATTTTTATAATTACAAAATATGTGCATTGACATGTTTGAAAATTACCAAATGACATATTTCAAATTACATTTCATGCACTATAATATACAGTGTCTGCAATGAATTTTATGTCACATATGATTTGTGATTGCAGAGAACATTCCAGAAGACAGTAAATTGCACATAGCATATTAATGTCATTCACTGGACAATTTATATTTCATATATTTTTTTGTATATTAATAGTATGTTCGATTCTCAACAGCAAAGTGAGGTAAAGAAAAAACAAGGAAAGAGAGAGAGACTAATGATCGTGAATCACTTGCGTTTTAATAAATAACACTGAACGCACTTTGTAATAAATAAACTACACATTTGCCACGTAAGTTTTCAGATTAATATCGCACATAAAACTAATACCTTTGTGGTAAATTATTACTAAATTTATAATGTGTATAACATATCTGGAATTCAAATCGCTATTTCTCATTTCATGAGAAAATAGTCGAGGAGCACGTTATTGCGCAACTTTCGCGTTTTGCAATTGAATTACGATCAACGATTCATTACGACCGCAATATGTAATAAATTGTAATCGAAAGGCTCCTCCGCTCCGCCAGGATACGTCATACAGTAACGATAAAACCGACATTATCGGTCACGATTCATTGTACGTACTGATGTAATACAATACAATGGATGTGGGTGATGCGCACAATGAAAACGTATCTCTCCTTTTCGTTATTCGACAGTTAAAGATATAAACATTAAACAAATATTACTGCAACAATCCATGCTTGATTTATTGTGCTGGAGATTACAATTTCATCTGCAAGTCCGAAGAAGCGTAATTCAATTCAATAGATTTAAATTATAGTTAATAATAAGAAGATTTGCAATTTGCTTTTAATGGAAAAAGAAATGTGTGAATTAGAAATAAGCAAACGTACCGTAAAAATATCTAACATGCCATTAATCTTGTGTTAACTTGACACTGACCTCAGTTGAGTCTCGCTTTCGATGCAGCACCTGTTCGAGTGGATTCTTCCAAGGATCGTTAATCGATGGAGAATGCACCAGCATTTGCTCGCGTCAGGTGCATTGTCGACTTACTGGAAGGAAGACCGGTATAACAAGTTGACGACAGTAGAATCGTTCCAGAGCAATATATTAACGTGCAAATGCATCTGCTATTTAATACACGTTCAGTACTAATGTATAAATACCGGTTACAACTATAAAAATGTTGAAAAACAACTTATCTTTGAAGTCAATAAATTATTTACCAACAATTCTCTGCCGAGAATTTTTCTTTGTTCACATTTAACACATTTTTGTTCAATTTTCGTCAGCTTTACTAGAAGGGTTTAAAATTCAAACTAAAAGAGATAAAAGTGGGTCGGACGGAATTAGATCAGTCCTAAATGCGGGAGATCGTAAAGGTGCATGCGTAGATACAAACGTTTACTCACCATAAGTCGGTCGACATACGTGTTACAAGAGTTCGAGGACGCTAGAACTCGGCAAGGGGTACTGCAATCGCATAATCAACACAAACTGGTATTGCCGGATACGGTGAGCGTTAATTTCCTAAAGAAAGAATAGGTGTTTGATCTCATCGAAATGTATGACCAATTATGATCTCGGTATTGTAATTATAATGCACTCACTGTTTATAAATCAAACTTCTTCATTCGCTTTGAAATATAGTTATATCTTGTATCAACAATATCTCTTGAAAAAGCATTGTTATTAAATTAAATTCTTCATCAGGTGTGCATTTCTTTTGTAAATTGGAGATTCAATTATAAACGACAGACATATTTATAACGAAGGTAATATACTGCAAAATTCCAATACATTGATTTTTAAAAATAATTACATATTTCGTGTTCATAGTTTAAGTTAAGTCGTTAATATTTTGCTATTAACATCAACATACAATTTAATCAATGTTTTTCTAGGAACTCTTTTTTATAGAAACCATTCCCCAAAACGAATTAATGACTACTCTTGTACTAAAACAATTCCATTTAAATTTAATACAATTTTATTACATACAAAAGATTTATTTCTATTTATTAAATGTTTAATAAGTAGACTTACATATCTCTATGAAAAGGATTTACATGTATTGGGTAGCAGAATACTAAATAATTTTACAGAATAAATACTGTAATAAGTTCAATTTTATTTTCAATTTATGTTTATTTAATTAAATTATACTTAATATTAATACTTATTGAACAAGTAAATATAATATATAAATAGTCTTGTACTTTGTAATATAGCAGTCTTACTCTTCTAAGCCTCTAATGTATGTTATGCATATGTGTGTGCATATGTCTTGAAATGCCATTTAGAATGTAAATAACAATGGGATGACGCATACCGTTATAACTTTGTCCGTAAGAAATATAGTAGATGGAAAGCGAGTGCATTTTCTAAGAAATTGTTGTTAATTTCACGCTCATCAACTTTTTGGAAGTAATCAATTTGGAATCAATCAATTCAAAAATTTCTATACAAATTATAGAAATGATAATATACACCAATAAAAAGTGTAACTGATAATGACACTTTTAAATAAAAAAAAAGTGATAAACAAATGATTTGGAAGTGCGCAATACGGCTTTATTTTCAAAGTAATTGTGTGAATATAGACGGGGAAAATAAGCGAATGAGGAATACTGAACGACTGCTGAGTAAATAGTTTGCCAACAAACGAGCTTCTAATTATATTACCTCGTAGAGAGCACAACGTGGAAATAGCATGAGAACAGGATTTTCAAATCGTTCTTCGACACCGCGATGCACGCAAGGTACAATTAAAGAGGCATCCTAACATGTTCCTATAGCGTAATTACTACAGATAATTGACGTATTGTTCATTGTAAAGAACATGCAGCATTAATTAAGACGAAAAGTACATTTTCCATATGTTTTCATTCAGACAATGATAAATATCATAGCGCTGGTTCTGCTGTCATGAAATGCATTAAAAGGCCACAAAAGTAGTATGAATTAGAATATTTTATTAAAAAATATATGAAGTAACAAATACATATATTATAATAATTCTCCGCAAATGATCGTTTTTCATTCAATTACAATTGCCGTCCGTAAATACATAAATACTCTTTATCGTACTCTCTTACTCATTTCCATGCGACAGTTCTGTAGGGGAAGAGAAGGTAAAAGAGAGAAACAGCGGATTAACACAAATGTGAGGCTCAGTGTTTTCAGACGGGTTGTCCAAAAGTCAGACTCGTCACAGTATTTCAGGGGTGAACGCCTCTGTGCCATTTTGGAACTTTTGAGGAGAACATTGTTGCGTCGCAATACATTTTTGCGTACAAAGATTTATATTCACAAGAAGGAATTCACTTTACATCACAATTGTTATTTAAAGAAATGTCTGTGAAAGGACGCTCTGCAGTGGGCGTGGGTTATGGATTCATAATCGACCAAGAAGCAGCCCGATTGCAGATAGGTGGTGAATCTGCGGTCGTTCTTTTTACCTTCCCTACCCGTGCAGTACGACATCTTAAATCGCACTCCAGTCATAGACAACCTACAAGCGATCCTAAGTCAAGGTGCGAGCATTCGTGCTGAGATCTAAGTAGCAGCAAGGAGTACTGTCTTGAACGAAGTCCTAAGATAACTGGAGACTGGAGCCCTCCCAGTGTATCCAGCTTTACCAGGACATGTGACCCATGCTCCGCATGGGTGGCCATTTGTTTCCCTAGTGACACGTGAAAAAGATTTAATGTTTCACTATTCAGGGAATAATGAAAAGTCCTACATTAAATTTACTGCTTTAGATTGAATTACTTTATACGAAATCGTAAAACTGCCTTTTTTTTGCTTCTACTTTGAAAAATTATTTTTGACTTCACATGAACATCAAAACTTTAAAAGTATTTATTACAAAAACGTACTACTGTCTCACACATAATCGTTTTAATACGATTATTGTTATGAGGACGGTCATAATGCGATTGTTTCGTCATAATTTCATAATGAAAATAATTATAATATCTTCTTTAGTATGTGTATGAAAATGATACGAAATGATAATTTTGTTATATAAAGCAATTGTTCC
>JABFPT010001556.1:0-13625 GCA_022817245.1 Nixonia krombeini | reverse complement strand
TAGATTATTCATAATTGAAAGTTATCTTAGAATAGCTGACATGTAATGTAAATATTTAGTGTAATTTTGTTTTAGTTAGTTTCTGCACTACTGTACACTATGAATAATGCGTACTACTAGTATGAAACATTTAATAACATACGCTTTGGAAAAGATTTTACTATTTATTTATTTAAAGTAACATTTAAAATGAATTTGACATGATAGAAGTTGATCGTGTTAGAGGAATTCTCCTTGACTAAAGAGAAATTCTTCTTGGAAGGAGAAATTGTTATTTGCAAATGGAGCTATTTCAAAGCTTTAATTACAGAATTCTAGCGAAAGTAGCAGTCATCGAGATGGACGCTGCGATGGGGCGCTCCACAAGCCGATTTGCTTTGAGTTCTGAAATTATTGATTTGTTCCACAGTCTACGTTTCTCTGTCGTCTCCCCCCAGCCCTCCATATTCCTCCGTTTGTTTCTCATTCCCTCTTCCTCTTCCTCAAATCTCATCCACTCTCGAACCATCTTGTTGAATTCGAGTCACGATTCAAACTTTATAACACCCATATGCTTCGCAAGTATTTTCTAAACGTTGTACGGAAATCGAAGCAAGTGCAATAGCGAGACTATTTTTTTCTGTATTTATATTATCTTCATTGTTTAGGATAATTTAATAATAATAATAGGTAAATTAATAAATAATTTATTGTGCTGATTATAGCAAGATACTGCTAGAATAGACAACGACTTTGTTTACATGCTAGATTATCTGCTTGTGTATTTGATTGGTTGAATGTTGTTTTTGAAAGAATTCATTTGTGAACGGTAAACTGAGAAAATATATAGACTTCATTTGTTCTAACTTTTTCCTTAATCTTTTTTTTTGTACGAAAAAATTTCTTGCAATACAAAGTTGTTTAAATACTCGAAATCGGAGTTTTTTAAATGCTCGAAAATGTTTAGTTAACTAATTTCGTCAATTCAACTATTCCGCCTTCATGATACCAATACTATAACACGTTTTAGTTTTAGGTGAACAATAAATGTGCGCTAACTTGATATCCTTGCACTTGATTGCGACGTTAAAGTATCAAAGTTTGAAACTCGCCAGCAGCATGAACGTTCTACTAGTTTTATGAAATATTTCATGAATATCATTTCTTTCATATAATTTATAAACACGTTATAATTCAAGGAAATAAATGCAAAAAGTATTGTTAAAAGAGTTTTTCTTGATAAATATGTATTATATAGCAACTTCATATAGTATGTTTTTGTACCTTTTTACAAAGGTATCTAATTTTTTAAGAATATATTAACAAAAGCTATGCAGAGAAAAATATTTTAGTAGAAACCGAAACCAATAAAGTTTAACTCTTCAAGATTTACGAAAAGTCAGAGCACGTACTACTAAAACGATAAGCATGAATCAGAGCTATGAACCGACATCGTCTTACTGTTAAATGTTTATTTTACATTCACCGGAATGCTGCTATTTTATCGAAATAAGTTTTTTAAGTCTTTTCATTGAGTGTCCTAATATTTTTCGTTACATTTACTGGCAATATTGTAACTAAAATAAGCCACATAATATCATTTTTGCAAAATAACATGTGTGCTTGGAGTCAGTTGAAATTCTCAAAAGTACGGTGCATGATTTTTACATGTACTTATTTATGCCTCCGCTTCCAAATAGGACAAAAACGTTTAGTGCATGAGAACAATGAGAGAGAAGTTTTCGACGAAGGAACAGATGTCATCGAGGTGTCCCCCGATCCCTGAAGTGCCAGCAGTTTGTCTCTATTTGATACATCTACATTTCCTGCGAGGTTACTACCAAGGAAACATAAACTCTTAAGTAGACATTTTTCCATTAGCTTATTTTTTAACAATTTTACATAGAAAACGTCGAAAATAATAATGACTACATAATTTTACATTCTTCCTGTCATTTGCAATGTGCTTAATGTCCGCTCTATATGCGCAAACCTACGAACGTACAAGTGAATCTAAAACGAGTGAATCGAACTTGAGTTACTTTATATCGGATTAAGCATTATAGAACTCCTATACCATTGTCAAAATAAATTGAACAAAAACTGATTTTCTTTTGTTTTTTTATCTACACTTGTACATTTCTAAAGTGGTCATTTATGTCATAATGTATTGTATCACAGTACCCGTACACGCTATTTGACTACACTAGTACACTATTAAGTTATTAGTTGGTGAATTACTTTCGACGATACACAAATCTGTTTCTTTTCCAAGGCAATTTTTGTCACAACGACAATAATTTTTGACTCCGATAGGAACACAAATTGACAATTTTCAAAGTAATATATTCTTCCCCACCCTGCATATTGTTTTTATCTTTTTTTGCGAGCAACTCTGTATTCTCATTGTCAAAAAAATTATCTTGAAATTTGTTTGCCAAACTTTAATGTAATTCAAGACAATAATTAGAATAACCGTAGAAGAGAGAACGACACCTTTACTGTGTCTGGGAAGAAGTAAGGTTTTCAATCCAAGTTCTGTTTATAAAAAAATTTATTCTGTTTATCAAATTATTTTTGATTTGTTAAAAAAATTAATATGCGCAGTCATTGGAAAGTGGATTAATAAAATAATAACAAAATTAAAAAAGTTGGTATGAGAGAATGTCAAATAATTGCAATAAAGTTAGACAATTTTACATCAAATCGGTAACGATTTTTCTCATAAGTATTCCCAGTAGAATCAAAGAGAAGATCTAAAATGAGATCTTGGAGTTAATGAAGTTAACAGACACATTTTTTGCTAATAACTCTCCGTCGTTTTAAGAATATCACAATAAAGATATTGCTTTTAATTACTTATTATAATGATACACTTAATAAGTATTATATATTTGAATGTTTCACTTTGTTGTTTCAATTACTACTTATGACTGTTTATTATAAAAAATAGCTTATGTTCTTTAAATGAATTGAATAATAAACTTTATTAACAGCGCAAAATAACGATTTGCTATTTTCAAAGAAAACTACATGTCAAGAATATGAGGGCAAGACAGTCCAGAAAGTATTCTCCTATTCAATATTTCATCTTCAGATGAATTGCTGCATCATATTTGAAAGAATACGTTTAATATTATTTAAAGAACTATTATTTATTCAATATATATATTCGCTTGTATTTTTCCAGTTCACTGTCTGAAATCAGAAGTATTTGCATTGATATAATTACATGTAATTTACAATTATTTTATTGAGAGATGTATAAAAGTCGAATAATTTGTTTGTAGTATTCATTGTGGTGTCATTGTTGAAAGCATCTTTCGAGACGAGCATCAATAAGCGTCGGAAACGTGTTTCTGTAAAGGAAGGCTTTCAAAAGCAAACTAAAAGAGGACTTTGTCTAAACACGATGTTTCGGGTTAATGGCGCCTATGTACGCTCACGAATTTTGGCATATCACGACTATGAGCAACATATGAGTATTTAAGGACTAATAGACGAATACTAATACTAATTAACGAATGCAATTAAAGCGTTTGACCGTTTGAGGGATTCAAATAAATGTCACAGTTTAAGAATTTTCGAACACCTTCTGCCAGCCAGTAACCTGGTTGACTATATGTGCCAAGTGCCCCACTGCATCTTTTAATGATACTTAGCTAATTAATTGATACTTGATTTAATTAAGATGCTTAAACAGGCTTATTATCAAAATCGTTTACATAGAAAATTCTAGAAATCTGGAAATTATCAACTAACGCACTGAATGAAAAGTTAAGTGTAGTAGGAAATTAAGTGTAGTTTACAAGTTATGAAACCTCTTGGGAAAGCGTATTGCATGTCAAATTGAGTAAATAAAAATGTGATCGAATGAAAGGCACTTAGTCGATTCAGTAATTTTTTCGAAGGTAATCAATTTATCTAGTTTAAAATAGTAGTAAGCATCTGTAGATAATGGAATACATTTTTCTTTATTGAATTAGTATGTTAATGCAAACACCAAAGAAAGACGTAGTTCACGTGAAAAATAGTAAGTTACTGACCAAACATTTTTGTCATGAAATGTTTTAAATAATTTGCTTTACCAATATTACGAATACATTATTATGAAATACATTTCATGATTATTTTTACATGATTCTAACGATTTACCACCTCAAAAGCTTTAGTACGTAATCTGGTATATAAGCTGAACAATAGAAATGTTGGAAAAAATCTTAAGATGTTAAAAGTCAGAAGAAAAAATATTGTACTTTTGTATAATGAACTCAAATTTCTTTCCTGATGGAGCAATAATCAGTAAACTTGACTTGAATATGAGTTCAATTATAAATCTACGAAACTTGATATTCGAATTATGAATATTCATGTAATTTCCTTAATACATTAAGATGTAAAAATCTCGAACGAACATAAACTCTGGATTTTACATTTTTTGATGTCTTGACCTAATAAGTCGTTACAATATTCAGGCATAATTTTGAATCTACATAAATATAATAGGTTGGGAAAAAAGAAATCCATTATTTGTTCGGTAAATGGCTGTGGTGATTGATATCTCGTAAAGTATCGATCAAACAATTTCAGATTTATGCTCGTTGGAAAGATGACATTTCGCACTAAAAAATTCTTTTGCTGTTTCTTGTTTGGTCCATTCAGTTGTGAGTTACAGGGTGTTAAAAATGGAAATCAAAAAAGAGAATATTCGGTAAATTTTACAGTTTTTCTTTGATAAAGGCGAAAATGCAAGCGATTCGGCTGAAATTGTGAATGGTGTTTATGGTCCTGATACTGTAACAGTAATAAATACAATTTCTACTACACCTTAAACGTGCGATGTACTTACGTTTTAAATCTTGAGTCATGCCTAACGGGATGTGTGAAACTGTGAAATGTATCCACATTTATACATATATGTTACTTGTTTTGCTTCTGTCGAACGTTAAGGATACAGTGGATTTTGAGTTGTTTGGACTTAGCAAGATGTGTATGCATGTCACACATCTCTCACACACACACACAAGTCTTAAGAGATGCTTGAATCTATGATGCTAATGCTTATTCAATGCCGACGAATGAATAATGGGCTGCTAGTGAAATACTCCGAGGCATAAATATTGTATCTGGAGCGCTATATATTACCTGTATCGTATATATTATCCGCGTATTCTGCTCTGTACCGCTGTTCTACTGCCTCCTATCTGATTGAGATCGTTGCCATGGGAATGGTAGACTTGCTCGTTTGCCCTTTCGAATTTACTCGACGATTTTTGGTTTCCAAGAATGCAAATGCAACTTGGTTCGTCGTTAATAGAAAATACAGAGAACACATGGTATTACTCGGATTATGGTTTTACAAAATGAATATCCTTGTACATATTATCTTGTACATGCAAAATTCATGTGACATGTTACGTGTTTCATTTGTGCGGATTATCATGAATTTCAATAGAAACTCGCGATTCATTTGATGTTTTCTTGTAGGGTATCTTTCGTTATCTTTATTAAAAACGTACTGTTTCATCATTTGAAAAAGGTTAGAAAGGGATCCTGAGAGCATATTTAATAAGTTCCCGACGATGAGCGTAATCGCTGTAGCAAAATCGCAAACAGTACATCACTTGATTGCTTAAGGACAAAGTTTCTTGAGTCTTTTCATCTCTGGATTTGCAGAATTGAAACTGAAATGGTAGACAATGATGAAGAACTACGATCAAGATTAACCCTTTCGTTACGACAGTCCGCTCCGCCGGTGTAACGCCACTGACCGAGGCACCGCGCCGAAAAGTGTGATTCGTTGTATCGACATTGCATGTCCGTATAGTTTTCGGTGTTCGGGCTTACACGTACAAGCAGCTAATACTATAGTCTGACCTTTCTGCGTCTCTGGATTATGTTGTTGAAAGACAACTCAAACAAATAATTAAGTTTGACAGTTTCTACTAATGCGCATAAGTAGAACTATTTTATTGAACGACCTCAAACTTTTTGAAATTTATTACAATTACTGGAACGTTCTAATAATACTAATAATATCTAATAATTAATAAATTTGTGAAAGTATTATGAGAATAGCATTACTTTTGGATATATACCTCATAAGGTTTTTTATAATTATTCTGCTGTTGGGAACGTATATGTACGTCCTACAATATGAATAAGCAGCGTGTATATATGCTGTGCAAATGTAGACATCTCGCGCGATCTATGACAATTGCTTTATACGGAGTGCGCGCTGAATCAGTTGAAAATGTATAATGTAAATGACCGCAACAAACTCAGAAAATGAAAAATATGGAAAAAGAGAAATAACGTGTCGCCAAGTACTTTGCACTGTTATATGGCGCATTAATTAGAATTTCACTTAAAATATTAAGATGTACACAGCAATATGTCGTGATTACGTTACTTGATATTATTGGGTTGATAAGAAAGTTATGTCATTTTTCTGTTGCTCCAATTCAAATGTTCATTATTTCGTTCTTCTTCTTGCCATTTAGATAATTTTGGTATTAATGGAAAGATAGTATTTCCACGTTTTCCTTCGTGATATTACAGATATTTTTTAAACAGGAAATTTTGAGAAACAGTGACACTGTATTTATTTGCTTTATGCGTTCCAACCTGGTAATAATAATCTTGTGTCGTTAATCAAATAAGAACAAATGTAAGGTACTGTATTCATTGAGCGCATACTGTAGCATTTGAAATAGCGGACTGTCGTTAGACAATAAACGGATAGTTATGATCCTGTATAGAGGTGGTCAAGTCAGCTGCATCGAATTTGGCCGAATATCGAAAGTATTCACTTCTTTGCCAAACGGGGTCTTGCACAGCGAAATGTAATCATTTGCAATTTCGTGTTGAACCGCTTTGAAAGTTCTACGAAGGAATTTATTAAACTTGGACTAAATCGCTTTGCGAAGTTTTGCCATGACGTGAAACGAGACGAAGTGGCGGGTAGGGAGGCACGCGGCAGGGAGGGAAATACTGGTGCTGGAGAAGTAGGATAGTATGAGGGGAAAATGTAGGAAGGGAAGAACGTACTTTCGCGGAGAAATAAAAGTTAATGGAGTTCGCTGCTTCTCCTTCTTTGCTCCTTTCCCACATCTCCTTTCCTCCCTCGTCTTTCCTTACTCGCGCGCAACTTTCGCAAAAGTTATTATATCTCAATTTACTATTGGACATTATTCGGAATTTCTCCAACGCGTTTACATTTTAACGAAGTAAAACGCGTATTAGGTAAGAGGGGGGAAGAGCTCGAGAATGTTTGCAATTGGCCGAGAGTTCGTGTATACGAAATAAGTACAGACACACGATCAATACACGGATAAAAAATGAAAACACGAAGAATAACAGGGAATAACAAAATCCTCGTGAAGGAAAGACCTTAGTAAATATCTGTTATCGGATGGAGGGGCAAGAAGGTAGAAAGGAAGGGAAAAGAGGAACGTAAAATCGTTAAAGATTTATTATTGTGCAGGAAGGTGGCCGAGAAATAGAGTCCAAACAAATAAGCAGCTTATTCAAAATGATTTATTCTTCCTTGGTGAAATTTTCTCGAGCTTGGAAAATATATGTTACGGGTTAATAAATTAAGTTGTTGTTTAGGCTATAAACGGATGTTTATTAGGCATTAATAAATATGATTATTATAGGTTCCAACTATAGGAAGGTAATTACTCTTGGCAAGGTCTGCAATTTATTTCTGTCGAGATTAAAATTCTATGATATTTACAGTTGTGAAACGTCAAGTACATTTGGTTACAAAGTATTTATTAAAAAGGTTGGCACATGGTCAAAACGTAATTATTTTTTCGAAATTACTGAATGGCCTGTTTTGAACGCATATAAATTTTTTAAAAAAAGGTAAGATGTATGGTACAGTTCACTTTAAGTTGTCATACAGATATTATAAAATAACATTTGATTAATTTTAAATAATTTTCAGTTCGATTATTTGTCACAAAAACTTTTCAAAAGTATTTCTTTCAAAAATGTGTATATATGATACATGATACATTTATACATGAGAACACATTTTATATCTCCTTATCAGTATAGAAATTATATTGTGTTGAAACGTTTAAACATCCTTTGATTTTTTAAATCTATGTTTAACTCTCTTGCTTATTTCAGGATCCTTAATCTGTTTGACTTACTCGTAACTTTACATAGGATTTTTAATCGTATACTTGCTAATTTTTATTTATGTCAATTGTAAAGAATAGCATACTTTTCAATGCTATATATTTACATTTTATGCAATCTATTGAAAACAAATAAGCTTAACATCATGAATCATTTAAAAAAAAAGAAAAATGAAGGATCTAACTCACAATTCAATTTCTGGACAACCCAATACTTCATTTCATTTAAATCTTTTACAATTTATAGAAAAATCATTAAATCCATTGTAAAACATTGAATTATTACGTTTATGTAAAATATTTTTCTACTAATTATTTATTACACAATATATTTCGTCAAATTTTTATAATATTTATATACGCAGAAAATGTCGAATAGTGTACAATTATCACGTTACGAAATTTTGTAAAGATTGTCTCTTCAGTTTTTATTAATCATCAAAGAGTAAGGCGTACCGAGCGTAGGTTAGGAAATGTTGGAACGTGCTTTCAAAATCCACCTAGCGGAGTACGATACGTTCTGATGTAAAAATTTAAGAAAATGTTTGGTACATCTAAAGTATATAAATCTGTAAGTTCTGCGTAATGAATGGGTTTCTTATTTAGTACATTTTGTTGAGTTTCCACATAAATAATACAAAATATTAACAAGTTCACAACGGCGCTGTTTATAAATCAGTTAAGACCATACAAACAACGCTATGGACATAACGTATTAAAGCATTACTCCTTTTTGTCCTTTTAAATAACAATACAATAAATTAATTTACTAGAAAGATCTAATTTCTGTAAGGATAATTTAAAACATGTTAAATATATTTTAGAATCTTTTACTTTATTAACGAAACTTGTTTAGCATCACATACGTATACAATATTTATTTTTACACATTTTTTTATTAAGTAATTTGAATTATGCGCTATATCCCACTACTGCATTTTGCTCATAGCTCGTGATGAAATCCTACAGAAAGGTGGCAAACTGGCAAATGCTGGCAAGCGTGTGCGCAATACATCAGCGTTTATGGTTGTTCACTCTGTTCAGTACTGTCATAACCTAAGTTGTAGCATCTCGTTAATCGATTGTACTTATCGAAAAAAGCAAAAGGATTAGTTCATCATTATTTTAAAAATAAAGAATGCACTTACGAATATTTCCACAATGTTTAAATATACCGTTAAAACGTGGTATATTAGTAAACATAATTTTCAAGAAAACTTACCACAAATCATTTGTCCCTATTGTTGCTTCATGTTCATTAAAAAACGTAACTTGTAATTTTGCTCAAAACTTTACTACTCGAAATTTTAACAACACAAATAAAAATATGGATGATCACAATGAAAAAGTTTTTAATGCCAACAGCGATAACTGTAGTTCAGAATTGAACATAACAAATCTGAAAAAAGTGTCAGAATTAGACCTGAAGGGACAACGTGAACTTAATGAATTTTTAAGAAAAACGGAAAATGAGAAATTTTACAAAATGTTATTGCTGGAAATTGATATAATGCGACAAAATAGTGAAAAAGTTCCATCTATCATACGACCTAGATATTGGGCAGAATTAATTAAGCTTAAATCTGTATCACAAAGGAAGTAAGTAATAATGTCAATATTTTTTTACATTACTAAGTACAATGATCAAACTATACAATGGTCAAGTTTTAATTAAAATATACTAACATTTAAAGAAATCAATTACAGTTTTAAATGTTGTAAATACTTAGGTAATATAATACAGCTTTTTAAAAAACATTTTATAATCTTTTTCAAGGAAATATTTGTCTTTTCTGTGGACTATTGAGAAGAAAAAGGAAAATGCAAAAGCAAAAAAAGAAAGACAAAGGTTGCAAAGACTGAAAGAATTGGAAGAACAGAAACATGATACTAATACATATAGTGGATTGCGTTATGAGTTATCAGGAAATTCTTTATTTATGAGATTTTATTCAAAAACTATAAATCAGTTATATAATAGACGCTTAATGAATGCCATGCTTTTTGGCAATAAGATTGTTATGGACTGTAGTTATGATATTTATATGAATCAAAAGGAATTGCAGAGTTGTGCCAGACAAATATTACATGCATTTGCAACAAATCGTGTACATGACATGCCTTTTGATATCCATTTTTGCAATGCAGAAAAGAATAGTATATTAATGCAGAAATTGAATTCCTATATCCCTAATATGTATGATATAGATTTTCCCATTAATATTACTCATCAGTCTTACCTTGAATTATTTGATAGGAAAAAACTGTTGTATTTAACACCTCATTGTAGAGAAGAAATTCAAGAGTATGACCCAAACACAATATACATTATTGGAGCATATGTTGATAAGGTATATACTGAATGTGACATAAAAAATATTTTTTATCAATCATTTTTATTTTACTTTTTCATCATCTAAAATTGATGCTGGAAAATGGAAATCAGTTGACTATTTTGATTTACAATATTAAAGAGAAAAACAATAAACATAAAGAATAACTTTGACTTAATTTTTACAGTGTAGGGGCCAACCTTTATCACTAGCTAAAGCGAAGCGGGAAGGTCTGAAAATGGGAAAGCTTCCACTTGACAAATTTTTAAAATGGGGATCTGGGTCAAGTAAAAATTTAACACTGAACCAGGTCATTAAGATAATGCTTGATGTACAGAAATACAGAGATTGGAATATAGCTATGAAAAATGTTCCTACTCGGAAACTGGATGATCGTTTTATAAAAATGAAGACAATATTGATGTCAAACACCTTAGATAATTCACTCAATATTGAAGACACTAAAGATATAAGTTCTGAATTATTTGATAGCAGTTCTTCACATTGTCTTAATGTCGCTTCCCATCATTCAACAAATAAAACGAAAGATGCAACTAATTGTAACACAGATGTGGATTTTAGTCATGATGCACGAATAAGATTTAGAGGAAAATGGAGTAAATAAATTATAAAATGTAAAGTTAAACTTTTTTCAATTCTTATTGAAAGTACATTTTTCATCAAAGAAAGTACAACGCTATAATTCTCAAACACTTTTACAATAACAAGAGTGGCTTTACATAAATATATGTATATATATATATATATGTATATTTATATGTATACGTATATAAATGTGTATATATATGTATTCAGTCCTTTACACTAGGCATTATACGTAGATGATGCCTATGAAATCAGTGTAATTATGAAGCAATTATTTACTGAAACTAAATAAATAGTATTTTTTATGTACAGTCAACCTTTGTATTATGCAATTAATTCATATCGCGTTATATGCAAACCGTATTAAGTGACATACAAAACTACGTACAAACAAATCAGGTAGATTCATTCTATGTTACAGTAAAATACATTCTCAAAACATTACGTTATATCGAACATAGTTCTGAGATGATATTTTATAAACAGAAAAGGCAATAAATATATACCTACATATTTCAAATTATTTTATTGAATTGAAGAGTTCATATAAGAAAAGTAAAAAAAAATTACAATGAAATTAAAAACTATAAAACTTTTCCAATAAAAAAAAGAAACTTAAAACTTGAGATGAAACTCTATTGATATCCATTGTTATCATCAAATATCAGCCTTTTTTTCTTTTAGTGAGCCAAAATGTACTCTTCACTTTACACGTCTTCATCTTTGTTTCAAATGTACTTTTATTTAAAATTTTCTTTTACCAATGCGTTTGAAATAAATATTCTATAGAGAAATTGCTTAAGCTAATAAAGTAGTATTATAAGAAGTCGTGTTACAGGAGTACCGCAATACAGGATGGTTGTAACAATTTTTTTTTCAGCTTTATAGGAGGTTTTACTGTAATTTCCATTATGTTAATTATTCTACTCTGTTACAAACACAGTAGGTCACTGTAGGAATATTGAACAACATTTTCTACAAATATTAATAAAGCATATTCTGTATCTACCTGAGACATAGCAAAAGAGGTGAAGACTAATTTAAGTACCTAAATAAATAGTAGTTTTACAGTACACGTTTGTCTGAAATATAAGAAAAAACCCATATGCCAGTTTTATATAACAGTGTAAGAAACAGTATAGAAATGTCTTGGTTATTAAATCTTTTACACTCTTTACTTTCTCTTAACCGTTTGAATGACAAGCGGAGATATTGCACTTCTGTTCTTTGTTGAAAAGTGCCAATATTCTAGGCTGGGAAGCCGACAATCCCAGCATGCACGGTTTCTGTTGATGCATGACTTTACGGTCCCCATTCAGGGTAAAATAAAATTGATGTACTATTACACTTTGTAGGTGTACACGTTTTTATTCTTATAAACAACTATTATTATAATATAGTGAACTAAATAATGTAGCGTTGGCAGTTTTGGACGCCGAATAAGACAAACGCAGCTCGGAACTTTTGGATACAGAATCAGGCAAGCGCTATTGCACCGCTGGTAATTTCTGATTGGCAAACAACAAGGACCCGTTACATTCAAACGGTTAATCAATTATGTCACAACTGACGAGAAAAATATTTAAAATATTCTAATCTACCTTTTTTGTGCTAAAGACTTATAGAAATATCATCACACTTGTGTAACACATACAATAGAACCGTAAAACCAAAAGTTTGATAAATGACGTTTTACTACTTTATGTATTCAGAAATGAAATCAATGAAATAAGTTAACTTCTGTAAGTATTTCATTTTTTTTATAACTGTTTTGGAAGGGAAAAACGTTAACGTTAGAAATATAATGTTTACTTGAAAAATTAATAGTATTGTCCAATTCCCTAAACAGTACTGCTCTAGCTATTAAGTGATATCTAGACCACTGGTTTGAAAACTTCGTTTGAAGGATACATGTGGATACAGTTGTTGCCATTCTTGAACTTTGCTGTCACTAATTCCATCGCAAAAGCTGAGATCGATCATGCGAAGTTTTGAACAACATAACAACAATCGCAAACATATATCTGGCGTAAGAGAACGTGCTCCCAACAGGTCCAATTGCTGCAGACGATAGCAAGATAAGAGAGGTTCCAAATCTCGATCTGTGATACCTCTCAGCGCAGCTAAGAATACTTTCTCCAAAGAACGACAGGATGTCAGCAAAGTACGTAAGGAATCTCCAGGGACACCCATTCCTCCACTATTAAAATAAGCATTGACATAAAAACATGTGGACAGAAAAACTTGTGTACATACATTATTTACAATAATAATGTCTTCTTGATGAAAATATTCTGTTGGCCAATAAGTAATGTCGGAGTTTTCCTTTGCTTCTTTCTTGAAATTCCAACATTATTTTTGGCTAACTCAATATTTTTCTGAAAGAAATAAAATAATTTATAAAAGTGCTGCCTAACTAGCTTATTGATATACTATCTAAATAAAATAACTCTGAATTGTATTAAAATTTATTCACTTTAATTCCTTAAAAATGATTACTGAGTGATAACGTTATTTGATATTTTCTAAAATTTCTTAGTAAATAATAAATTTA